>BHFT01026337.1:0-29456 GCA_004320025.1 Laticauda laticaudata
AAAGAGAGAGATACCACCAAAAGCACCCACCAGATCACATGATCCAGCCAGAGCTACATGCTCACAAATTAAGCCATGCCACAGAAACCGGTTGTTTAAGAAATTTGAAAAATCCTACCTGCCTGGTAAAAACTCCATAAGCTGGATTCCTTCCAAACCTTTAAGATTGTAAGAAGACTGATGTGAAAGCCAATATTCTTGCAATCCTGCTTGGTGGAAGATCGCAGATGTTTGCCAAGCTTCTGCCCACAGATGCAATCCCCCCCCCCTTTGGAAAAAGCAAGAAAAAATAAGCTTGAATTTTGAAAATGGGGGGGGTTAAAAGAAAAAAAAAGGATTTTTCCTTTATTAATCCTGATCTGACTTCTTGGGTGAAGTTGGCTGAACGCAAGGCAGCTCTCATTGGTTGCAAGAAAGACAAGGAAGGAAAAGGACATTTTGTCCTCACTTTTATTGATAAAGAATAAATAAATTATTTTTGCAAACTTATAAAGAAAGGAATTGTGTGGGGGGGAGGGGGCAGCATACCATATTAGGCCAGACTTCTGTGCTCCGCTAAGCAATTATTACCAGCTTAATATGAGCTGAGAGTCCTCTGTTCTCCTGGCTGATTGAAATTTCAATTTATTTCCTTGGACTTTCTCAGTGGGGAGAATAACCTCACTAACCTTGGAAAATGATAAGAATCCCTATATTTGGAAGCTAAGGACATAATTGCTGAAACAGAGTGGGAAAAGCAGATGAATGAACTGGTATATCACTGTGAAAATGGTTTATTTAGGTTGTTAGGCAAGTTTATTGCTGATATTCAATGGAATTTTCCCATGAGTAAATCACATTTGTTTGATGCCTTGCTTCTATATTATTTATTTAGCTTGGGTTGTGTTCCATAGAATCTAGGTAACTCACAATATACAAATATAGCACATTATTTTTTAAAAAAATCAAGCATCACAGCAGTGAAATCAGTAAGCAATACAGGGTATATCTAACACATTGAAGTATAAATTTAATACAGGAAAAAATAATATATGTTGATAGCTCTCTCTGAAAAAAGAATGATCATTTACCATTTTAAATTGGCCCTTGGTTTGGAAGGAAAAAAATCAGAGCTTTGGAGATAACTGTTTAAACAGCTATCTTTTTTCGGCTTGCTGCTCCATTGAGATATTTCCAGGGGTTTGCAGGGACATGAGCTTCTAGCAATATCTCCATGACAATGTGATCAATCACAATCCTGCTTTGCAAAGATCATTAATTGTCTTATATATTGTATTCAAAAACAAATTAAGTCTCCCAGGCCAATTCCCCAATGTGATGAAATCTTTGTGAGGCTTTGGGCTTCAAACACTCCTGGAAGTTATAGGTTAGAAGAAGCAATCTCTAATAGCAGGAGGCCTTAACCTTTCTGTTGCCATGGATCCTCTGACAGTTTGATGAAAACTATGGATGCTAAAAGTCCTGTCAAACTGGCCGATGGATGGAAACGTTTGTAAAAAGGACACAGCAGACAGCAAAATGTTCCATCCGTTGTTATCCGCTTCAAAAGTGCCCGAATTTGCATAATCAAGAGCAGACACACACGGAAAGGAACGGACGGGGGGAGGATGTAGGGAGGAATGGAAAGCGGATGCTCCCGGAAGCCTACGCGGAGTGGAAAGCGGATGGCACATCTGCAAGCTTCCGGGGGGAGCACAGCATAAAGTGGACGCAAGAACGGAAAGAGCGGAATTGCAGAGCGGATGCAGAGAGGATGAAGGTGGATGCAGAACAGAAGCCTAGCGGAAGCCTAGCGGATGCCTAGCGGATGGCCTAGCATTCACTGTGCATGCGGGGAGGATGCTTGCATCAGCCCCAGGATATAAAGGGAAGCAGCTCGCAAGCAGGTCACCATTCAGAGGAAAGGACCTGCTTCCAGACACAGTTTGCCAGCCAGCCGACCAGCCATCCAGCCAACAACGCCATGGGGAAGAAACGGAAGCCTCTGCCATGTGCTGCCAGCCCTTGGCAAGAGGGACAGGGCACCATCCCACACCCCTGGCCCGCGACTCTGCTTCTGCTGGGCTTCTGACTGCCCGGGCTCACTCCCTCTGGTGCTAGGTGCTTCTGCTGATGCTTGCTTCTTGGAGGTGGTGCTTCTGCTGAGCATGCTTCTGGTGATGGTGCTTCTGCTGGTGCTTACTCTGGCTATACTGGCTTCTGTGGTGGTGATTCTGTGATGCTGGCTTCTGGTGGTGGTGTTCTGCTGGTGCTTACTCTGCTGGCACTGCTCCTGTGGTGGTGCTTACTGCTGGTGCTACTCTGCTGGCACTGCTCCTGGTTCTGCTGGCGGTGCTCTGGTCCTGCTGTCCTGCTGGTCCTGCTTGGTGCCTCCTGGTCCTGCTTGTCGCCTGCTTGGTGCTGGCTGGTGCTCACCTGATCCTGCTTGGTGCTTCTGGTGCTGCTGGTCCTGCTGGTCTGGCTGGTCCTGCTTTTGGGTTGCTATGTTGTTGTTGCTGCTGCTCGTGGTTGAGGAACACGCCTACAACCTTGAAAGCCCTTACTCTCGTGACGCTGGCATATGGCCTGCCAAAGGGAGGAAGACGCAGCGCGTGAACGGGAGAGGAGACAAGTACACATTGAAGAGGAACATTGAGGAGGAGGTGTGGATTGGCTGAGGGAGAATGAATATCTTTGGTGGAAGGGACACAGGCTCATCGATGACACCAAGAGGAAGTAGCTGCCTTGAAGAGAGAAGACGGAGAGCCTGGCTACATTCGGAGGTGCCTCCTCGGCTGGATGGGCTGTTGGTACGGGAAGCTGCACCTCAAGAAAATCTGGCTGCGGACCGAGAGACCTACGGTGATGCCCAAGTGCAGCTTTCTTGGAGGTTGAGGATCCGCCAACTGAAGGAGTCAGACTTGACACCCTCTGCTCTCAAGGCACTAGCCCGCAGAGAGCGCAGTCCTCTTCTGGCAAAGAGTCAGCTCACCTGTGTCCAGGAGCAATGTGGAGCGTGCCATGATGGGACCCCCCCCGACAGCTGTTACTACCCCTGGTGGAGCAACGTGGAGGACCCCCGACACAGTGGGAAAAGGAGACGGCACTTCCACGCACAAGCCCAACCCGCATCCAACGCCCCCCAGCTCCACCTCCATTAGAAAGGGAGAGGCAAGCAGGAGGCCAGAGCCAAACTGTCCCTGCTGGAGATCAGGGACACCATCCAGGAGCAAGCGTAGCATCTCCTCTCTCAGCTGGTACCACTCACCGACGCCCCCATCCTCCAACCGCAAGCCTTCCTCCGCTACATCAACCAGACCGCTCACATGACAATGTCGGAACCACCGCAGTACCAAGGTGGTGGGACAGGATACCGATCTTTTCACAACCCTCCAGACAGATGAGTGCTCCCACCCCCAGTCCAGGCGTGCTACCCCACCCCAGGTGATGTCACTGCCTTCCAAGGCTTTTTCAAACAGGAATCACCTACCAAGGCTACGGCTATCAGGCTCCAGAAGCACAGGCAGCATCTTCCATGGGAAAGGTACATCAACAGATGCCACCACGGTGCCACTGAGCCACGTCGATGCCAGCCATACGCCATCGATGCAAGCCACGCGTAGAGTGCCACATGCACGCGACACCAGTCCTCACCCAGCTGGAAGGACTATGATCTTCCTCCACCCACAGCAAGCCCGGCTTCAGTACATCTGTCCATCGATATTGGGGCTGACACCCCATGTCATGGAGGAAGGGGTTCTCAACATCATGGGGCTGAGCCAGCTTTACTGAGAGCATTCGCTCAACCACTCCGTCCCTGTTGTCTCACTCCACGGGGCCGGCACCCAGTGGCACCCCTCAACGCTAACTCCAGCAGCAGCCGCACTCCACGCACCTGGACGCGCTTCACCTCTGAGACTGGCAGGCCTCAGAGTGACGCAAAGAAGAAGTGCCAGAGGATTGGGGTGGCTTCTGTTTGACTTTATTTTTGCTTTGGATGTTGGGTTTATTTTCTTTTCAATTGTTATTAATAAAGATTATCTTTGCTTCACACACTTGCTTTCATTTATTTTTGTCAATAAAGGTCTTGAATGGAAATTTTGGAAAAATGTTTAAGCCTTCATGCTTGTGGGATGGGCAGGCTTGGGTGGTTTGCCTGTGGTTAACCTGGTCTCAGCGCTCCACAACTTCATCAGACATGGCTGGTGGCATCCTCATGAAGTTCTGGAATGCATGAGTGTCTTATTTGCTACCCATCAGCTTGTTATAGCAGTCCATACTCGGACTCTTCTCGTGATCCATCTTTGGACCCAGAACACTTCTTGGATGCCCTCCTTTCTTCATGTAGAACAGGTGAAAGAGCCTTGCAGAGGGCTTCGCATGTTGTAGAATGATGGCGGCTACCAAGGAGTGTGTGACGATTACCATGGTGGAGATGACTGGATGCTGTGGAAAGAGCAAAGAGCAAGACAAGGCTGAAAGAGGTCTGCACTGCAGGGCTGCTGGAGTGAAAAGTGAGATCCAGATGATTTCCTCCCGCCTTTTAATATGGATATAGTTTTCTGCTTAGTGTCCTTTTATCCTCTTTGGCATCATCAGACATCCTAAATATCGCGGATCGTCCCTATAGGAACATTTTTCCAATTTTATGCTTTGTATGTGAGCCTGCTCCGTCTTCAATCCTTTCTACGTCCCATGCTACTAATGCTGCGTTGTTTGTTCTGCATCCATTTCGCTTCCTCCTGTGTCCGTTTTTCCGCTGGAGCAAGATGCAAGTTGGCGCAGATTGCGCAGCGGATTCCTAGCGGATATAGCGGAGTCATAACGGAATGATGAGGGATGTATAATGGATTTTCCCCGGATGCGTAGTGATGTATAATGTCGCGTTTTGGGAAAATAAACATTTTCCGCTCAAGTTTTGTGGCAGCCTCAAACTTTTTGAGTGATGAAATGTAGTAGACGGATGCTGGACGGATAGAGAGTATGAAACGGAACGCAGTGAGTACAGAAAGGATGCTCGTTACCAACAGATGGCAAGTGTTTCTTACATTTGACATCCTCTTTCCCATCTGGTTGCTGCTGTGTGACTGGGGTCTTAAGCTACCACACCAATCATTTATTTATGATAATCATATTGTCATCATATGGTAATCTCACCATTTCTCAAAAAAATGGAAATTGGCATTTTGCCCGGTTTGGATACATCATTGGTCCGCAAAGTCATCCTCAAACAATCCAATCTAGGACTAATCAAAGAAACATCTTTTTGGATTCCACACAACACACACACCATTAACATATTACATTGTGCTGCCTCTTTTTAAAATCTTTAATCCTTGAAAAATGTTAAGCCCATGTCACATTGACACGCAACCAGATGAAAGAGGATGTAAATGGAGAGAAACACTTGCCATCCGTTGTAACGTGATGCCTTCTGTTCTGTAACTCCACTGCCTCTGTTTTCATCCTCAATATCCATCCAGCATCCGTCGACTGCATTTCATCGCCATCAAAAAGTTTTTGGCTGCACAAAACTTTTTGAGCGGATAAAGTAATCCAACGCGTCCGTTTGGCATCCACAAACGATACAGGGAACATCCGTCGTCATCTGTAACGCATCCGCTATTCTGCTAGGCATCCGTTCTGTGCATCACACTGCACAACTTGCATCCGCTCGCAGGGACGGACGACAGGGAGGAAGTGAAACGGACGCGGAACGGATGCGGCAGCGACGTAGCAAAGAGTAGAAAGGATGAAAGCGGATGCAACTCGCATTCAGCATTAAGGCGTTCGCGAGGGGACATATCTCGGATATTTAGGATGGTCTGAAGGATGCAAGAGGATTCAAAGGACCCCTAGCGTGAAAACCTATTTTACTTAGGGGGGGCTCACTGTCACTCATCCAGCAGCCCTGCTGTGGGCAGACCTCTTCAGCCTTGGTCTTGCTCTTGCTCTTCTTACAAGCATCCAGTCATTCCACGATGGATCATCACACACTCCTTTTGGTCGCCACCATCGTTCTACAACAGTGGCGAAGGCCATTCTAAGGCTCTTTCACACTGTTATCGCGAAGAAAAGGAGGTGGCCAAGAAACTGTCTGGGTCCGAAGAATGGATCGCGAGAAGAGCCGAGTACGGACCTGTTATAACAAGCTGATGGTGGAACTGAGGAACGAAAGACACTCGTGCATTTCCAGAACTTCATGAGGATGCCACGCAGCCATGTTTTTGACAAAGTTGTGGAGCGGCTGAGACCACACTATGGACAAGGACACCAAACTTCCGGCCCAGCTGAACCCTGGGCTGAAGGTGCCACTGACTCTGTGCACCTGCCTTCCCGGGATTATGTACAGGAGCATGCACGTATGCCAGGAGGGTGCCACCAACACCATAGCATTGTGGTCAGAGAAGTGGGTGGCAGGCATCATCGAAGAATACCTGGAGGAGGCTCCCTCGCAGTGCCCCTCCACTGAAAGAAAGCTGGAAGAAAGTTGCGGAGCAGTGTATGCAGAAGTTGAACTTCCCCCACACTGTTGGAGCCCATAGATGTCAAGCAGGTGGCCTGCAAAAGCTTCCAGCGAAATCAGGGTCCACTTATTTTCAACTACAAGGGCTTCTTCAGTACCGAAATCCTCTTCAACCCATGGTCGATGCTGATGACAAGTTTCATATGTACATTGAGATTCAGGCACTGGTTCATCTTCAGATGCCGTCAGGTTTACAATGCCAGTCACGCAAAGAGGAGGGGATGGAATTGCCACCTCATTCATGGGCTTCCCAGATCCAGACCCCTGCCCCAACGACACAACAAGATGTGCCCTACTTCATCGTGGGGGATGACGCCTTATCCCTCAGAATCTACCTCAATGAAGCCCTAACCACTTCCAGACTCCTCACATGTGAAGAGAGGATCTTTTCAAACTACAAGGCTGTTCAGGCAAAGGTGGTTGGTGGAGAACGCCTTTGGAATCCTGGCCAACAAGGTTCCAGGTACTTCTCACCACCATGCAGCATCACCGCACAGCCAATGAGGAGGAATCGTGGAAGCTTGCTGCATCCTGCACAATCTCAATGCGCACATCGCTACCGCCAGTGTTGCCGAACAGGCTCGTGGACGCTTCCCAACAGGCAATGGGGACATGGGTGCCTGGTGAATGGAGGCAAAGGCGAAACCTGATAGATAACTGTCGATGTGCAAGCCGCCAACAGAGCTTCACGTGAAGGGAAGAAGCAGCGCAACATCCTTAAACACGGTGCAATTCCCCAGCTGGAGCAGTGGAGTGGGCAAGACAGGATGATAGATTGCTTAATGATGCTTCCTTGAGCCTGTCTCATCACACAGCGGATGAGATTGGGGCCATGTATGTTGAGTGGGCCTACAATGAACAGGGATTTATAAAAGAGTTGTGTTTATGTTTCGACATGTGTGGATCAAGGATTACATTGTTATTAGATATAAAGGGCCAATAGTGTGGCACCTGGGAGGGTGACGCAGACAGTCCCACTATGCTTGCACTGGAGGTTTATCTATCCCACAGCTATTACCATCCCATAGCCTATTCTCGCATCCAATAGCTATTATCGCCTCCCCATCAGCTAATTACCATCCGCATAGCTAATTACTCATCCCATAGCTATTACCCATCCGCATAGCTTTACCATCCCACAGGTATCCTAACCCATCGCGTACAGCTATTACCCATCCCAAAAGGTATCCCTACCCATCCCACTGCTATCACTTTAACCATGCCACAAGCATGCAATAGGCTTAAACCATTTCTTAAAAGTTCCACCAAGATTTTTTACTAAAAATAAATGAGAGCAAGTGTGTGAAGCAAAGAAATAAATCTTTATTAATAACAAGCTGTCAAAATGAAAAATGACGCGAAGTGTCTTAAGCAAAGATAAAGTCAACAGGTAGGCACCCAGTCCTCTGGTGCACTTCTTCTCGGTCAGCTCTGAGACATGCCAGTCTCCAGGGGTGAAGGTTCAGGTGCTGTGGAGGTGGCTGCTGCTGGAGTGCTGGTCTGAGGCATATCAGGGTGCCTGGCCCCGAGAGGACAACAGGGGAGGTGTGTGGAGGAAGCTCTCAGAGAGCTGGCTGCAGTCCTGTTGTTTGAGAGTCCCCTTCCCTCCCATGACATGGGTATCAGCCCCAGTACCCGATGAACAGATGTTCTGAGGCCGGGCTTGGCCGTGGGGTTGGAGGAAGGAGCAAGTGTAGTGGGGTGTCTGGTCTGTAGTTGAGCGAGGTGAGGTGTGGGTGGCATCTGTGGGTGTGGGTGGCATCTGTGGCGTGGGTGGCATCTGTGGCGTGGGTCGCATTGGTGGGGATCAGTGGCGTCGGTGGCCATCAGTGGCATCGGTGGACGCGGTGGTGTCGTATACCTATGCCTAGACTGGGAAGGACTGCCTGTTGCTGCTGGAGCTCCTAGTAGCCAATAGCTTGGTAGGTGAGGGGCTGTGGGAAAACCTTGGAAGGGCAGTAACATCAACTGGGGTGAGGAGCAGGCCTGGACTGGTAGGAGAAGGTTCAGTCTGGGTCTGGAGGGTTGTGAAGAAGACCAGTGAGTCCTCTCCTTTATCACCTGGTATGTGATTCTGACATGTTAATGAGGGTTGGTTTGATGTAGGTGGGAAGGGCTTTGCGGTTGGAGGATGGGACATCGGTGTGTACCAAGCTGAGAGAAGAGATCTACGCTGCTTCTATGGTGTCCCTGATCTCCAGCAGACAGTGTGGCTCTTTCCCTCCGGTCTGGCTCTCTGGCCTGCTTTTCTGTGGAGGTGGAGCTGGGGGTGGATGTGGGTTGGCTTGCTGGTGGAAAGTGCCCTCTCCTTTCTCCCACTACATCAGGCGGTGCTCATGCACTCCATCACGGGTAGTGCAGCTGTCGGGGGGTTCTCTCGTCGTGGCACAACTCCCCAGCAGATACCTGTCTGGAACAGGAGTTGACGTCTTGGCCAGAGAGGATGCTCTCTCGGGCTACTGAGAGAGAGGGTTGTCAGAGGGGCTACTCCTCAGTGGCGGATCTTCACCCTCCAAGAAACCTGCACTTGGCATCACGGTAAGGTCTCTCGTCCGTCAGCTTGATCGTGGCCTGACTCTGCTTTTCTGCTGGAGCTTTGCTGCGTGGTGGAAGCACATGCAAACCTGTACGGGAAGCTACACCTCAAAAAACCTGGCCAGGCCAGCGATCAAGCTGACGGACCGAGAGACCTACGTGATGGCCAAGTGCAGGTTCTTGAGGGTGAGATCCGCGCACTGAGGAGTAGCCCCTCTGACAACCCTCTCTCTCAGGTAGCCCGCAGAGAGCCAGTCCTCTTCTGGCAAAGAGTCCAACTCCCTGGGTTGTCCAGGCAGGTATCTGTGGAGTGTGCCATTCGACGGAGAACCCCCGACAGCTGCCTACCCGTGATGGGTGCATGGAGGCACCGCCTGATGTAGTGGGAGAAAGGAGAGGGCACTTCCACCAGAAGCCAACCCACATCCACCCCCAGCTTCACCTCCACAGAAAGCAGGCAGAGAGCAGACGGCGGAGGGGAAGAGCCACACTGTCCTGCTGGAGATCAGGGACACCATCAGAAGCCAGCGTAGATTCTCTTCCTTCTCACTGGTACACACGATGTCCCATTCCTCCAACCGCAACCCTCCTCACCTAACATCACAGAACCCCTCATGAACATGTCAGAATCACAGTACCAGGGTGATAAGGAGAGGATCACTGGTCTTCTTCACAACCCTGCATGACCCAGCTGAACCTGCTCCTACCGCAGTCGCAGGCCTGTCCTCCACCCAGGTGGATGTTACTGCCCTTCCAAGGTTTTCCACAGGCCCTCACCTACCAAGGCTATGGCTACTAGGACTCCAGCAGCACAGGCAGTCCTTCCCAGTCTAGGCATAGTATATCGGACACCAACGTGCACCGATGCCACTGATGGCACCGACGCCACTGTTATCCCACCAATGCGACGCCAGCCAACAGATGCCACCCACGCCACAGATGCCACCACACCACAGATGCCACCCACACCTCACCTCGCTCACTACAGACGCAGACATCCCCCTAACAACTGCTCCTTCCTCCAACCACGGCCAAGCCCGGCCTGCAGAACATCTGTCATCGGTACTGGGGCTGATACCCATGTCATGGAGGAAGGGGCTCTCAACATCACAGGAAACTGAAGCCAGTTCTCTGAGAGCTCCTCCACCACCGTCCCCTGTTGTCCTCTATTCGGGGCCAGGCACCGCTGATAATGCCTCAAGACCAGCACTCCAGCAGCAGCCACCTCCACAGGCAACCTGAACCCTTCACCCCTGAGACTGGGCATATGTCTCAGAGTGACCGAAGAAGAGTGCCAGAGACTGGGTTGGCTACCTGTTGACTTTATCTTTGCTTAAGACACTTCGGTCATTTTTTCCTTTGGAACAGCCCTTTTTGTTATTAATAAGTTATCTTTGCTTACACACTTGATTCATTTATTTTAGTAATAAAGTCTTGGTTGGAAAACTTTTGAAAATGGTTTTAAGCCTTTGCATGCTTGTGGGATGGGTTAAAGATAGCAGGTGGGATGGTAGGGATACCTTTGGGATGGGTAATAGCTGTGGGATGGGTTAGGATACCTGTGGATGGGTAATAGCTATGGGATGGTATAGCTATGGGATGAGTAATTAGCTATGGGATGGGTATAGCTTATGGAGGGATAATAGCTTTGGTATGGAGAATAGCTATGGGATGGGTAATTAGCTGTGGGATAGATAACCCTCCAGTGCAAAGCATAGTGGGACTGTCTGGTCCACCTCCCAGGTTGCCACACTGCCTATGGCCCTTATTATCAATAAGCAATGTAATCCTTGATCCACACATGTCAACATAAACACAACTCTTTATTAAATGGCCCTGTTCAATTGTAGGCCCCTCACAACATACATGGCCACAATCTCAATCCGTGTGATGAGACAGGCTCAAGGAAGCATCTCATTAAGACTATCATCCTGCTTGCCACTACACTGCTCCAGCTGGGGAAATTGCACCATGGTTTTAAGGATGTTGCGCTGCTTCTTCCCTTCACGTGAGCCTACTGTTGGGGCCTTTGCACATCGACAGTATCTATCAGGTTTCGCCTTTGCTCGCATTCACCAGGCACCATGTCCCAATTGCCTTGTTGGAGGTCCATCGAGCCTGTTCTGCAATACACTGGGTAGCGGGTGCGCATGAGATTGTGCAGGATGCAGCAAGCTTCCACGATCCTCCTCTGTCCTGTGGGTGATGCTGGCATGGTGGTGAGAAGTACCTGGAACCTGTTGAGACCAAGGATTCCAGGCGTTCTTCCACCACCTCACCTTCCCCTGAACAGCCTGTAGTTGAAGATCCTCTCTTCACATGTGAGGAGTCTTGGAAGTGTAGGGCTTCATGAGGTAGATTCTGAGGGAGAAGGCGTCATCCCCCCCATGAAGTAGGGCAACATCTTGTGTGTCGTTGGGCAGGGGTCCTGGATACTGGGAAGCCCATGATGAGGTTGCATTCCATCCCCTCCTCTTGGTGACTGCAATTGTAAACTGGGCATCTGAAGATGAACCATTTGCCTGAAGCATCAATGTACATGAACTTGTCATCAGCATCGACCATTTGTGAAGAGGATGGTAGCTGAAGAAGCCCTTGTAGTTTGAAAAAATAAGTGGACCCCTGATTTCGCTGGAGCTTGCAGGCCAGCCCGCCGCGGGCGGCGGCCCGCCTCCGCGCCGCCCCCCGCGCGGCTGCCGCCCGCGGCGCGCGGCCACGCGCTCACCTGCTTTGACATCTATGGCTCCAACAGTGTGGGGGAAGTTCAAACTCTGATACCGACTGCTCCGCAACTTTCTTCCAGCTTTCCTCAGTGGAGGGGCACTGGAGGAGCTCCTCCCAGGTATTCTTCGATGATGGCCTGCACCACTTCTCTGACCACAATTGCTGATGGTGTTGTGGTGCAACCCTTCCTGGCATACTGCATGCTCCTGTGACATAATCCCCGGAAGCAGCGCCTGGCACAGAGTCAGTGCAGCTTCAGCCCAGGGTTCAGGCTGGGCCGGAAGTGGTGTTTGGCCTTGGTCAACCTGGTGCTCAGCCGCTCCACAACTTTGTCAAACATGGGCTGGTGGCATCCTCATGGAAAGTTCTGGAATGCACAGTGTCTTCGTTCCTCAGTTCCACGCATCAGCTTGTATACAGTCCGTATCGGCTTTCTCGCGATTCCATCTTCGACCAGACAGTTCTTTGCCACCTCCTTTTCTTTCGCGTAGAACAGGTGAAAAAGAGCCTTAGATGGCTTTCGCACTGTTGTAGAACGAGGTTGGCTTACCAAAAGGAGTGTGTGATGAAATCCATCGTGGAGATGACTGGATGCTTGTATAAGAGCAAGGCTAAGACCAAGGCATGAGAGTCTGCACAGCAGGGCTGCTGGATTGAAAGTGAGATTTCAGGTGAGTTCCTCCCCCTTTTTATAGGAAAATATAGGTTTTTCCGCTAGGGGTCCTTTTGAATCCTCTTGCATCCTTCAGACATCCTAAATATCCGAGATATGTCCCCTCTGCGAACGTTTTTCCTTTTTAAGCTTTGAAATGCGAGTTGGCATCCGATTTCCATCCTTTCTACCTCTGTGCTACGATCCCGCACTGCGTCCGTTCCGCGTCCGCAGTTTCACTTCCTCCCGTGTCGTTTTCCGCTGAGCGGAATGCAAGTTGTGCAGTACTGCACAGCGGATGCCTAGCAGATATAGCGATGCGGTTTAAGGGATGACGACGGATGTTCCCTGTATGCGTTGTGGGATGCAGAACGGACGCGTTGGATACTTTATTCCGGCTCAAAAGTTTTGTGCAGCTGCAACTTTTTGAGCGGTGTGTCAGTCTCCGACGGATGCTGGATGGATATTGAGGATGAAAAACAGAGGCAGTGAGTACACAGAAGCATGCGTCGGATGGGTGTTTCTCTCCATTTTACATCCTCTTTCCATCTGTTGGTGCAATGTGCATGGGCTTAAGATTTTCAAGGATTAAAGATTTAAAAAGAGGCAGCACAATGTAAATAGTAATAGTGGAATCAAAAGATGATTTTTGATTATGGTCCTAGATTGATTGTTTGATTGGATGACTTTGGACAATGATTATCTCAATAGGACTGGGGCAAATTCCAATTCCATTTTTTTGAGAAAAATGGTGAGATTATAATGGATACAATATGATTATCATAAATAAATGATTGGGTGTGGTAGCTTAAGCCCCGTCACACAGCAGCAAACAGATGGAAAGAGGATGTAATGTAGAGAAACACTTGCCATCTGTTTGGTTAACAGTGAATGCATCCGTTCTGGTACTCACTGGGTCCTTTTCATACTCTCTATAACAGTCCAGCATCCGTGCTACTGAAACATTTCATCCACTTCAAAAAGTTTTGAGCTTGCACAAAACTTTTTGAGGGCGGAAAATGTATCCAACGCGTACATTTACATCCACTACGCATCCGGGGAAAATGCCATTTTAATACATCCGTCATCTCCGGTTATGCACTCGCTATATCCGCTGGAATCCGCTGCGGCATCTGCGCACTTGCATCTGGCTCCAGCGGAAAACGGACACAGGAGGAAGCGAAATGGATGGCGAACAAAACAACGCAGCATTAGTAGCTGGACGTAGAAAGGATGAAGACGGATGCAGCTCACATGACAAAGCATTAAAATGAAAAATCGTCCTATAGGGGACGTATCTCGATATTTAGGATGTCTGGAGGATGCCTAAGGAGGATTGCAAAAGGACACTAAGCAGAAACCATATTTCCTATAAAAAAGGGGGAAGGAAATCATTCTGGATCTCACTTTCACTCCAGCAGCCCTGCAAGTGCAGACCTCTTCAGCCTTGGTCCTGCTCTGCTCTTCCACATGCATCCAAGTCATCTCCACCATGGATCGTCACACACTCCTTTTGGTAGCCGCCATCATTCTACAAACAGTTGCGAAGGCCGCTCTGCAGGCTCTTTCCACGCTGTTCTACCATGAAGAAAGGGAGGCATCCAAGAAGTGTTCTGGGTCAAAGATGGATCACGAGAAGAGCCGAAGTATGGACTGGTATAACAAGCTGATGTTGGAGCTGAAGGAATGAAGACACCTCATGCATTCCAGAACTCATGAGGATGCCACCAGCCATGTCTGATGAAGTTTGTGATCCCGCGGCTGAGACCCAAGGTTAAACCAAGGCAAAACACGCAACTTACCCATCCACAGCATGAAAAGGCTTAAACATTTTTCCAAGTTTTCCATCAAGACTTTATTGACAAAATAAATGAAGCAAGTGTGTTGAAGCAAAGATAATCTTTATTAATAACAAGTTGTAAAAGAAAATAGACGCAATCATGTGGTCGCAAAGCAAAAATAAAGTCAACAGATTTAGCGCACCCAATCTCTGGCACTCCTTCTTTGTCACTCTGAGGCCTGCCCAGTCTTCAAGAGGTGAAGGGTCCAGGTGCTGTGGAAGGTGGCTGCCTGCTGGAGTGTAGGTCTGAGGTGCCACTGGGGTGCCTGGCCCTCGAGAGACAAGCAGGGAACGGAGTGGTTGAGGAAGCCTCAGACAGCTGCTCAGCCCATGATGTTGAAGACCCCTTCCTCCATGACATGGGGTTGTCAGCCCCAATACGATGACAGATGTACTGGAGGCCGGGCTTGGGCTGTGGGGTGGAGGAAGGAAGCAAGTGTAGTGGGGGCTGTCTGGGTCTGCAGCTGGGTGAGGACTGGTGTCGGTGGCATTGTGGCATGGCTGGCATCTTTGGCGTGGCTTGCATCGATGGCGTGGCTGCATCGTGGCATCAGTGGCACGTGGCATCTGAATGTTTACTTCCCTGGACTGGGAAGAGCTGCCTGTGCTTTCTGGAGCTCCTGATAGCCGTAGCCTTGTAGGTGAGGGCCTGTTGAAAGCCTTGGAAAGGGCAGTGACATCACCTGGGGTGGAGTAAGCACGCCTGGACTGGGTGGAGCACTTTCATCTGGTCTGGAGGGTTGTGAAGAAGATGCGGTGATCCTGTCCTTCCCCACCTGTACTGGGGGGTTCCCGACATTTCATAGAGGGTCTGTTGATGTCGGTGAGAAGGGCTTGCGGTTGGAGATGGGCGGTCGTGTGTACCAGCTGAGAGAGAGATCTACGCTGCTCTGATGGTGTCCCTGATCTCCAGCAGGACAGTTTGGCGCTCTGCCCCTTCTGGTCTGCCTCTCTGCTTTCTATGGAGGTGGAGCTGGGGTGGATGCGGGTTGGGATGTGGTGGAAGTGCCGTCTCCCTTTCTCCGCACTGTGTCAGGGGGGTCCTCGCCGTGCTCCCACCAGGGGTAAGTTACAGCTGTTCGGGGGGGGTAATCCATCTGGCACGCTCCAGCAGGATTGCTCCTGGACCACAGAGGCTGACTCTGGCCAGAAGAGGAGCTGGCTCTCTGCGGGCTACCTAGCAGAGAGGGTTGTAGAGGGGCTACTCCTCAGTGGCGGAATCTAACTCCAAGAAGCTGCACCTTTGGCATCAGTAAGGTCTTCTCGTCAAGTTCAGCCAGATTTTCTTGAGTGGCAGCTCCCGTACCAGGTGTACATGTGCTTCACCAGCCGAGAATGCACCTCCGAAGTGCAAAAAAAGGCCCAAGGCTCTCCGTCTTCTCTCTTCAAGCAGCTACTTCCTCTTGTGTCTCGATAGAGCCTGTGTCCTTCCACCAAGATAATTCATTCTCCGCTGCAGCCAATCCAGCACCTCTCCTCATGTTCTCTTCAATTGTGTATTGTCTCCTCTCCCGTTCACGCGTCTGCGTCTTCCTCGCTTTTGGCAGGGGCCATATGGGCCCTCAAAAGGGCTTCAAGGTTTGTAGGGGCTGTTCCTCCACACCACCAGCTAGCAGCACAACAACAGTAGCAACAAAAAGCAGGACCAGCCAGAACCAGCAGGACAAGCAGCAACCAGAAGCCACAGCAGGATCAGGAGCACCAGCAGCACCAGGCAGCACCAGGAATGCAGGAACAGGAGCACCAGCCAGGACCAGGCAGGACCCAGCAGACAGGAGCAGCAAGCAGGACCAGGAGCGTGCCAGCAGAGTAAGCACCAGCAGAAGCACCACCACGCAGGAGGCAGTGCCAAGCAGAGTAAAGCACCAGCAGAAGCACCACCACCAGAAAAGCAGCATCAGCATAAAAAAAAAAAAGAAAAAAAAAGAATCACCAACACCAGTAAAGCAGTATAGCAGAGTAAGCACCAGCAGAAGCAACCATGCACCAGAAGCAGCATGCAGCAGAAGCACCACCTCCAGAAGCAGATCAAGCAGACAGCCCCAGCACCAGAAGAGTGAGCCCGGGCAGCAGAAGCCCAGCAGAAGCAAGTTCGGGGCCCAGGGGGGTGGGATGGTGCCCTGTCCCTCTTGCCAGGGCTGGCAGCACATGGAGAGGCTTCCGTTTCTTCCCCATGGTTTGTTGGGGTTTGCTGGATGGCTGGTGGCTGGCTGGCTAAACTGGCTGTCTGGAAAGGCAGGTTTCCTCTGAAATGGTGACCTGCTTGCGAGCTTGCTTCCCTTTATATGCCATGGGGCTGATGCAATGCATCTCCCGCATGCACAGTGATGCTAGCGCATCCGCTAGGGCATCCGCTAGGCTTCCGCTAGGCTTCTGTTCTGCATCCACTTCATCCTCTCTGCATCCGCTCTGCATCCGCTCCTTTCGCGTTCTGCGTCCACTTTGCTGTGCTCCCCCGGAAGCCTTGCAGAATGTGCCATCCGCTTCCATCCGCTAAGGCTTTCCGTGGAGCAATCCGCTTTCCATCGCTTCCCTACACCTCCCCCGTCCGTTCCTTTCGTGTTGTCTGCTCTGATTTATGCAAATTCGGGGCACTTTTGAGAGCGGATAACAACGGATGGAACATTTTGCTTGTCTGCTGTGTCCTTTTTACAAACGTTTTCCATCCATCGGCCAGTTTGACAGGACTTTTAGATCCATAGTTTTCATCAAACTGTCAGAAGGATCCATGGAACAGAAAGGTTAAGGCCTCCTGCTATTAGAGATTGCTTCTTCTAACCTATACTTCCCAGGAGTAGTTTGAAGCCCAAAGCCTCACCAAAGATTCATCACATTGGGGGGAATTGGCCTGGAGACTAATTTGTTTTGAATACAATATATAAGACAATTAATGATCTTTGAAAGCAGGATGTGTGATTGATCACATTGTTCATGGAGATATTGCTAGGAAGCCTCTATGTCTCCCTGCAACCCCTGGAAATATCTCATGGAGAGAAGGAAAAAGATAGCTGTTTAACAGTTATCTCAAAGCTCTGATTTTTCCTTCCAAACAAGGCCAATTTAAATGGTAATGATCATTCTTTTTCAGAGAGCTATCAACATATATTATTTTTTGCCTGTATTAAATTTATACTTCAATGTGTTAGATATACCCTGTATTGCTACTGATTTTCACTGCTGTGATGCTGATTTTTTAAAAAAATAATGTCTATATTTGTATCATTGTGAGTTACCTAGAATTCTATGGAACACAACAAAGCTAAATAAATAATATAGAAGCAAGGCATCAAACAAAGGTGATTTACTCATGGGAAAATTCCAGTGAATTCAGCAAATAAACTTCCTAACAACCTAAATTAAACCATTTTCACAGGAATATACCAGTTCATTCATCTGCTTTTTCCCACTCTGTTTGCAGCAATTATGTGCCTTAGCTTCAAATATAGGGATTCTATCATTTTCCAAGGTTAGTGAGGTTATTCTCCCACTGAGAAAGTCCAAGGAAATAAATGAAATTTCAATCAGCAGGAGAAGCATGGGGACTCTCAGCTCATATTAGCTGGTAATAATTGCTTAGGGAGCACAGAAGTTGCCTAATATGGTATGCTGCCCCCTCCCCCCCACACAATTCCTTTCTTTATAAGTTTGCAAAATAAGTTATTTATTCTTGTATCAATAAAAGGTGAGGACAAAATGTCCTTATCCTTCCTTGTCTTTCTTGCAACAAATGAGAGCTGCCTTGGTTTCAGCCAACTTCACCAAGAAGTCAGATCAGGATTAATAAAGGAAATCCTCTCCATCATCAGCTATTCTTGGCTCAAGGATTGCATCTGTGGGCAGAAGCTTGGCAAACATCTTGGATCTTCCCACCAAGAGGATTGCAAGAATCTATTGGCTTTCACATCAGTCTTCTTACATCTTAAAGGTTGGAAGGAATCCAGTCTTATGGAGTTTTTACCAGGGGTAGGATTCAAATTTCTTAACAACCGGTTCTGTGGGCATGGCTTAATTTGTGAGCATGGCTTGGTGGTCATGTGACTGGGTGGGTGTGGCTTGGTGGTCACATGACTGACTGGCGTGGCTTGCTGGTCACATGACTGGCTGGGCATGGCTTGCTGGTCACATGACTGGTTGGACATGACCAACTCAATGTCACTCACATCAAGGAGTGCTTCGCCTGGCCCCTCCCTTCCCAGTCATTCCTTGTCACACCCAGTCCAGTTTATCTTTCACCTTTTTTGACTTTATTATCTACGTACTATAGGTGTACTTTCATGGACCACTGAAAGGAGGAAATGGCTCGCATGCTTTGCCCAAGACTGTGATAGGCAACAGGTTTTAAGGGGCTGCCAGAAAGAAGGGGGGGGGGGAATGTATTTTCCNGAAGGGGGGGGGGGCAATGTATTTTCCAAAGAAGCAGAAGGCAAAACAAGAAGCAATGGATGGACACTGAACAAAGAGAGAAGTAACATAAAACTAAGAAGAAACTTCCTGACCGTGAGAACAATTAACCAGTGGACCTGCTTGTCTCCAGAAGTTCTGGGTGCTCCAACACTGGAGATTTTAAAGAAAAGACTGGACAGTCATTTCTCTAAAATGTTGTAGGGTTCCCTCCAAGGTCCCTTCTAAGTGTTATTCTGACACCTTTCCCAGGACCTCCACTCAGATCCAAAATGTGGCTGTGACAGTTGATCAGAGCTCCTCTGTTTTTTATATGCAACAGCTTTAATGTTTAGGACAGAGGTCTCCAAACTTGGCAACTCAACTCCCAGTTAGTTGTGCCCAATCTAATCTACTGCCCAGGGGTTGCATGATGATCTCCATCCAAGTACTAATTAGCTCGAGCTCTGCTTAGCTTTTTCAAAGTTTGTCAAGATCAGATAATGCTGCTACTTCTTTACTTCATAAGACTTCATGTAAGTCAAGTGTTGGCTGGAAAAAAATTGGTATAATGTACATTTAAGGATCTGGCACAGTGGTTGCCAAATAAGAAGCAAGACTAGAGAAATCCATTCCAACTCGCTTGTTGCTGCAGCAATAAAGTGCACATCCAAGTGTTTCTACACAGGAAGTGAACTCACTGCTTGTCACATTGGACTTTTGTACAATATTCAAACCAAGGAGAATGAAAACAGTTGATCAAAACTGGGGACATTTGGATGACATATTGTCTATGTCAGTATGAGGCTGCAATTATAATAAATTACAATAGCATTGTTTTAGGGACTTTTTATCATAAAGAGATAATAGTTCACCAATCTAACTGCCCAACCAGTTTTGTCTGGTGCTACCTATCAATCCCAAGGCTTCTTTACTTGTTACTTAATTTCATAACTCCTTTCTATTTAGCCACAGCTGATATAAAGCATGACAAGTCTATGATTTTGTTCGAGCTTTGCTTAATCCTTTTCTTACTTGCCCCATTGAATGTTTGAGAAAGTGGCTCCCAACATGCTTCTTAGCAGCAAGTGAAGGGCTCAGTCTTAAAAAAATATGCACCCCTCTTAAGATTTATCTTCATGACCTACTAAGATCTTCAGCTCCCCCCTCCAGCCCAGCCACTAAGAAAAATTCAGTGAAGAAGACATCAGAACTAGGTTGTCCTGCCCCAAGAAGTTTGAACATACATAATATTTCTAAACAGGCCAATAACTGCAGTTCTCTGAGGACTATGGAAAGCAATTAACAGCCTCAGATACTAGATCAAGCAACATAAAAACCAACAATAAAACTACAATAAAATCTGCCGCAAGAAATGCTGCAGATCCCAAGAAAATTACCCTCCTTACAACCTACTATGAACATTTGGCTTATTTATTTATTAATTTATTTATGTGATTTATTCTCTTCCCCAATCCCAAGACTACTGGATGTTTATGGAAAGGAAGCACAAAAAAAACCAGCTCCAGCAAAAAATTGAAAATACCAGAATTATAAAATCATAAAACCCAAAGACCGTATCAGAGTCATCTATCATACATGTCACACATCAACCACCACAAGCTCTCTGGAACAGCCCTGTTTCCAATTGTTCCTTGAAGCCCCCATGCATTACAGCTAACTTCAGCTCAGGTAGGAAACTGTTCAAAAGAATCAGCTGCCATAGGAAAAGCAGCCTCTTTCATTCATACACAAAATGGTTTATAGTCCAGAGTCACAGGAAGGAGCAGTCTTTCCCAAAGGGGCAAAGTGACAACACAGCAGGCATCTTTTGTTATGCAGAAAATGGGCAAAGGCAGACACATATATTCATCCCAGCAGGGTGTCACTTAATGGGGTGAAAATTAATTTTCACTTTTTTTTTCAGTGAGGGGGTTCTAAAAATATGTGTTCTTACATGAAAAATTCAAATCTGCTATTATTTTTGCAGTTGCACAGCATTTAGCTTGATATGTCAAATCCATGTCTGATCATATACCCCATAAAATCTGTTAACTTTATCTTCTCAAAATGACACCTCACACTACAAAAAAATAGTTTTTTTCTGCATGAATCTTATCTAGCTGAGCAAAAAAAAATTCATGCAATCATAAAATAACATCAGAAAGCAATTATTTGAGTTACAAAAATGTTCAAGCAGGTTTTATCAAGTCTTGTTTTCATCAAGTGTTTGTTCTTCCACATCAGCCACCAACTTACTTCTTGGCCTCTGATATAACTCTCATATTTCTCTTTTTGTTTCTTTTTTATTAATTTTTATTGTACTTTCCCACAATTTAAAAACTCGTATACAATCTTCACAATACTTGACACTGACATTTCCATTTAGATCAACATACATAAATAAATACATTATTTTTTATTTCTACTGTCTAACCAATTGTACCACTTATCCAAGACAGTATAATATTCCATGTCTTCTCTTTCTTGCAGTTCCAATGTGAGTTTGACCATCTCTGCACAATCCATTACTTTCTTTATTATCATACCTCTGGAGGAGGTACTATCTAGTTTCTAACTCTGTGCAAAAGCAATTCTTGCTGCAGTCAATATATTTACTATGATATATACTGCTCAAAAAAATAAAGGGAACAAAAAAATAAGACATCCTAGATCTGAATGAATGAAATATTCTTATTAAATACTTTGTTTCATTACATAGTTTGATGTGTGACAACAAAATCACACAAAAATTGATTCAATGGGTAACCAAATTTACCAACCCATAGAAGTCTGTGATTTGGAAGTTAACTCAAAATTAAAGTGAAAAAAAGCACTACAGGCTGATTCCAACTGTGACGTTTGTAATGTCTCTAATATAAAGTCAGATTGAGTGCCAGTAGTGGTGTGTGGCCTCCACTGATGCGCATACCTCCCTACACGCCTGGCATGCTCTTGATTGAGGTGGCGGAGGTCTCCTGAGGGATCTTCCTCCGCACACCTGGACAAAGCGTCCCCAACTCCTGGACAGTCTGTGGTGCACGTTGCATTGGTGGATGGAGCGAGACATGTGTCTCCACATGTGCTCAATTGGACTTCAGCGTCTGGGGAAATGGCAGGGTCAGTCCATAACATCAAAGCTTCATCTTGCAGGACTGCTGACACACCTCGCAGCCACATGAGGTCTAGCTTTGTTTTGCATTAGGAGGAGTCCCAGGGCCGAACTGCACCAGCCATATGGTCCTTTCGACAAGGGGTCTGGGATCTCATCTCCCAAAGTGACCTAATGGCCTCCAGGTTACCTCGCGTAGCACATGGAGGCTGTGTGGCCCCCTAAATGAAATCCACCCACATCATTTATGACCCACTGCCAAACTGTCATTGCTGAGGATGTTGCAGGCAGCAGAACATTCTCCAGCATGCATATGCCAGACCTTGTCACGTCTGTCACATGTGACTTCAGTGTGAACTGCTGTTCATCTGTGAAGAGCACAGGTGCCAGTGGTGAATTTCGCAATCTTGGTGTTCTCTGACAACATGCCAAACATCCTGCAATCAGGTGGGGCCTGGTAGTCACAACCCCAACCTGTGGGAATTTGGCCTCATACCCCCTTATGGAGTCTGTTTTCTGACGTTTGAGCAAGCCAATGCCGCATTTGGTGTTAGCCCTCTAGAGGTCATTTAACGGGCTCTGGCAGTGCTCCTCCTGTCCCTCCTTGCACAAAGGTAGAGGTAGCGGTCCTGATGCTGGGTTGTTGCCCTCCTACGGCCTCCTCCACATCTCCTGATGGACTGGCCTATCTCCTGGTAGCACCTCCATGCTCTGGATACTATGCTGACAGACACAGCAAACCTTCTTGCCACAGTTCACATTGATGTGCCATCCTGGATGCACTACCTGAGTTATTTGTATGGGTTGTAAACTCTGTCTCATGCTACCACTAGAGTGACAGCATCGCCAGCATTCAAAAATGGCCAAACCATCAGCCAGAAAGCATAGGAACTGAGAAGTGGTCTGTGGTCCCCACCTGCAGAACCACTCCTTCATTGGGAATGTCTTGTTAACTGTCTTTGCTTTCCATCTCTTGTCTATTCCATTTGCACAACAGCATATGAAATTGATTGTCAATCAGTGTTGCCACCTAAGTGGACAGTTTGATTTCACAGAAGTATGATTGACTTCAACTAATCAATTAGTTGACTGTTCTCAACTAATCCATTTTTGAACACACATCTGAAGTTTCTTCCTCTTCCAATTTGATTGAAGGGCCTCTTCTGTCTGACAGCTGGTGTCATGAAATGGGCACAAGAGTCTAGTACAAATGAAGCAGCAATCTGAGCTGCTGAAGGGAAAAATGGTGGAAAATCATACTGCAGAAAGTTTGCAGAAGACACCATTGGAAAGTGTAAAAATTTGTTAGCAGATTAGGAGAAGACTCTCTGAAGAGACTTGTAGGCTATAAGTTGTGAGTCAACTAACCCACTCTGAAAGATACTCATCTCCTAATATTTTTAATGTGTGTATTTTATTTTATTCCAAGTAAAGTTAAAATACAAAGTACAAAACTAATAAGTCCAAGAAAACATAAAAAACACAAAACACAAAGCAATCAGAACATTAAAAATGTTCATTAAAACAACAACATACACATATTATCCCCTCTGGTTGAATAATGATTAATATATTACGACAACATTAGTTCCTTGTTATTTTGCCATCACAAAATATTTAAACTACTAAATCAATTAACATTCACGAGTCTTCTGTATGTTATATTAGTGACAAAGTAATTAACAGGAAAAACAATATTAAAACAGAGCCAAGTTAAAATTTCAAAACTCCCTGTCAACAAACTGTTATTGTAATCCACTCACAGAACATTTATCATGGCGTCTTCACTATCCCAGCTCATTCAAAATGTTATAAATAGATCATCCTAAGTCAAAACTCCATGTTTGTTTCTTAATATCTTCTCTTATCATTTGTTGTTTAATTAAATGTAAATTCAGTTTCCCAAATAGGTCTGTCTTCTAGTCAGAGTGCAAGCAGAAGCAGTTAGCAATTAATTGTATACATCCATCCAGTCTCCCTCCATCTTCCTAGAGGAAAGGAATTTTTCCCCTCCCTTCTAACTGAGGCTGTAATATTGCAGAAGTATAGACTTAAATTTTGGAACAGTACATGAAACTTACTTCACTGGTTCTTCAGCCCTGACACTATCTCTTTGATCTGGAACTGGATTAAAATCCTTGTGTGTATCTTTATCCAAAGGTAAAGCTTCAGATTCTACCATTCTTTGAATAAATTTTAAAGTTTGATCATGTTTTTGTAGGAGAAATTCAGCTAAAACCTGCACATTTTCCTACCCTTCTTTCTTAGATTTTAGTCACTGTTCAGCCAAAAATTCAATAAAAATAAACTCCAGGTATTTTGCAAATTCAAAAAATACAGAAGCCAATGGTGAAAGTTTAAAGTCTCTTCACTTACCACCCCAAATGTTATTGTGCTTTGTGTTCCATCCGGAAAGAAGCGCGTGAGACTGGGTTCCAAACAACAACTCTTTATTTCAAACCGCTAGGTAAAGAAAGAGAACATAGCCCAAGCCACGGCAGCCCTTTATATAGCGGCTAGCCTGCCAGCTTGTGGCCAATGACAGTTATTTAATTCTTCCCGCCATTTGACGGCTTCCCGGATTGGTTCCTATCGAACCAATCCGTAAGTGGCCTTTTCGGCCAATCAGAATGAAGTACTTGGAACCTACCAAGTTCCATACAGAACACCCCCTCCCCCTTTAGATTTCAGTTCAAACGTGGTGATGTAGTCGCGCAGGTTTAGTTGGCTTTTCCTTAGTTCTAGTTGACCTGCGCGGCTCAGTCTTCTTTTGGTCTTCAAGCAGTTTCAGACGGGTTTCACTGCTTTCTCTCGACCTTCTCCATGGGAACCTCCTGGAAGGGTGAGGTCAGCCATGCCATCCCGCCTGAGTCTCTTGGGCCGGTTGAGATTGGTTCCCGCCGCCTTCCTCCTGGTTTGGCCGGTTGGTTGAGCTTGCAGCCGGCTGCCACCTTCCAGGAAGGCCTCACTGTCCTCTCCTGCTCCCGGACTTCTTTCTTGAAACTTTACTTTCTATTCTTTCTTTTTCTTCTTCTTCTTTTCTTTCTTTCTTTCTTTCTTTCTTTCTTTCTTTCTTTCTTTCTTTTTTCTTCGATCTAACCTGAGTGCTCTTTGTTTGCTTAGATTGTCATTTTTGCAGAGTTTGTTGTCTTGTTATGGGAGGTTCGTCTTTCCCTTTTTTTATTTATTTGTACTTTCCTCCCCTCCCTGCGTTGTTTTTTCATCGGAATTTATTATTTTTGGTTCGGCAGCAGTTTTTCTTTTCGACGGTTGCTGGGAACAAAAGCTGGTCTATGTGCCACTTCCATTCCCTCCATCATCTAAGCATTAGTCAGGTAGACCAGGGGCCTGTGACTGTGTGATGGTAGCTGGCAGCCATAGGCTGTCCCCTGTAGTTTTGGATAGACTAGGTTCGCGATTCGAGGTCAGTATTTGCTGGAGAGACGGGGCGGCTTGTCCCATGTGTAGGTGGGGTGTAACCTGTCCAGGTAGGACCGTTAGTTTTCCTACCCATTAACAGTTCAGCCGAGGCTTTTTATTTGTAGTGCTACTAGGGGGTAATTATGTTGCAACGGATAGGAGTCGGTTGGAGTTTTTCCTGCAGTCCCCCCCCCCCCCCCCATTGTCCTATTCTCTCTTAGGCCCTCCTTTTAGTGATAACCTAACCATTTACATTTGGCCCTTGCCATTTGCAGCTGAATAGGGCCGGCGCAGTTAAGGTGTGACGGATTTACCCTGGAGCAAGCCAGGTATTGTTTGAACTGCAAGGTGGTAAACTGAGGCCCATGTCCAAAACCAGTACATTGTAGGCCCATGCATCACAAACAGTTTGTGAGTGTTTCACGAAGCCTCGGTGGGTTTGTGGAGCCATGAGGATGACTTCCAACCAGTTCAAATATGCATCGACCACAATCAAAGGTTGTTCCCCTTTGTGGCCAGTGAAGGCCCTAGCCCTGGACCCCGGGAATTTTCCAGTCCTATTGCGGTGCCTGTGGAGGGGGTAGGGCCTCACTTTCTGGACAGCGTGCGCATTTGCAAACCCGCCAGCGTTCAATGTTTTTGTCAGCCCTGGCCACAAGACATAACTTCCTGGCCAGGGCTTTTCATCTTAACTTTGCCCGGGTGACCCTCATGCAACATCCTAGGATGGGTTCTTCTTGTTTAGGCTGCTTGGGTTTACCACCCTGTCACCCCATAAGATGCACCCCTTTTCGATAGATTAGCTCAGTCTGCTGTCTGGTACGAAAGGTTTTAAAAGTCTCAGTTTTTTTTTTTATTTTACTCCGGCAGCCTTTACCTAGCCCAGTCAGTATTCATGCTGTCAAATGGTCTTTGGCTGTGGCTCTTGTCGCATGTCGGTTGCAGTCATGCGGGTAGCTCCGGGCAGGTCTAAGTGGAATGTGGAGGTAGTTGGAGCAGTGTTGTCTCTGTGACGGGAACAATGGGGAATGGCTCAGGGCATCCGGGCATGTGAGATGGCTTTGCCAGCGTCTGTGGAGTAGCATGTAGGAGTTAGGCAGTGAGGAATTCCAGACCACCTCGTTCATTCCTAGGAGACAGGGAATGTTCGGGGGGTGCTTTGTTTCCTTGCTAGGACCAAAGGAGAGGCTTGTGGTCAGTTACAAATAGAAAAAGTTCTACTGTAAAGGTACTCATGGAATTCATTTTGACCCCGGGTTGACGATTGCCAGCGGCTTCGCGCATCAAGTTGCGCTGTAATTGCGTTTCCGCCTTGGAGAGTGTCTTTGAGTAAAAGGGACCGTGCCCTCTGCTGTTCTTGGTAGCTGGTGACTTCAGGATGGCGCCAACCCCCAAAAGGTGAAGCATCGCAGATGACCATTTTCAGAGGAAGGGTGTTTTGCCTAAACTGCATAAGAACGGTGTGTCTGATGTTAATTAGTCCTTAATACCTTGGAAGGCTCTCTTGTTTCCCGGTAGCCCCATGTCCAAGCAGTTTTTTTTATCTAGCAGTCGAATGTAGGGGTTCTGCTATTGTCACCTTATGACGGGTAGAAAACACATTTGTAAAAATTTATGAGCCTAGGGAACGCCTGGAGATCGGTTTTTTTTTTGGTCGGAGCATCTTTATAGCCTTCACCTTCGTTTTTGGTGCTGAATGCCTTCGTCGATCGATTAAATAGCCCAAAAAATTCGACGTGGGTTAGAGATCAAGTCAGCTTTGTTCCTTGCTGTAACTTTAGGCAGCTGGACTTGTGCTAAAGCAAGTTAAGGACTTTTTTAACCTTGGTCTTCTAGCTGGTGGTGCTTTTTGCTGAGATTCGAGTTACATCGTCGAAGTATGGGATGACAGCGGCTTTTGAATTCCATTAAGCGTGGTCGCATGAGGCTTGGAAAAACACCCTGGGCAAGCCTAACACCGAATTGGAGGCAGTTACATTGAATGCCCCTCTATGCGTTACTATCGGGGTTTGTGCCTCTGCTGTTATTGGATCAATGTGGTAGCTGCTGATAAGTTTGTTGCTAGGTCGAGTTTTTGCGAATATTTTTCCTTCCCCCTAGTGAGTGCCAATAATGTTGCACTAACTGGCCCTTGGTATGCGCCTTTTGTTGAAGCGCGTGGTTCAGGGATGCCTTATAGTCCCCACAGATGTGCAGTGACCCATCTGGCTTTACCGTTGAGATGAGTTTGCGCCACTTTGGCGTTGGCGGATTGGTTCTAAAAACCCCTTCCCCGCTATCAACTTATTCAGCCCTGTTTGTTCAATTTTGGTTTAAGCATGAATGGAACGCGTCTGGCTTTTAAAGACGAATGGGCTATTTGTCAGTGCTAAAATGAAATGGGGTCCCCTGGTACTTGCGAGATCCTGTAGAATACATCTTAATTTGTGAGTATTCTCCTCCCAGTTGGTTGTAGCGAGTGCGGTGATACCGGTCATCCCAGATTCCCAGAGGCACGAACCATTCATTCTAGCAGACGTAGCCGTCACTCAACGAAGGTCAGAGCGAAAGACGTTCGGCTTGTTGTTTAAATCAACTAAAATGGTCCAAGGCGAACTACGGGATTCGATTTCCCTTGGATAGTCTGTTTAAGCACAAGGTTTCGTTGTCGTTAGTTTGCTTGGCTGCTTGATGTTCGGAATTACGGCGCCGGATGGTTATTACTAGGATACCATTGATAGAATGACCCTGAGTCGACCTCCATCTCACAGGGTCTCCCTCGATGCTCACGCTTGGCTATTCCAATCTTCTTTCTGGGCTTTCGTGGCCTTGGCATTATCGAATGTTGACTGTTCTGATGCGTTTCTTTTCTGTCACCAGTCCTTTTATTTTGGTTTCCATCGGTTGCCGACTTGTCTGTCATCGTGTCTGGGGGGGGTGCTTGCCGCGTCTTTTGGACTATAGCTCTTTTTGTTTGCGGCAGCCCGTGTCAATGTGCCCCCTGTTTATACAAGGCGGGCATATGTGCATCAGGAACCTGCAGTTCAACGCCGGGTGATTGCCTGCGCAGCCCGGCACATTTGAAATTCCCCAGTGATTCTTCCTCTTTTTGCGCCTATTTTCTATCTGAAATAGAGTCTATGGACATCTTCGTCCGTTGGTCTTCCCCCAGTGTCACTCTGGGTTTTTGGAATGTCCTTCGTGGTGGGTTGTCGGCTGTGGAAACTGTTCCTTTCCCCTCCCGTCTGCGCTTCTTCTCGCTGCGTTTGGTAGGCATGTCTGGAACTGGTTCATTTTCACATGGTGGCTTCTTGACTTTTCGCCTGCTTCCGGTGGTGGTTGCCTTTCAGCAATCGGCCTCGGACACGGTTATGTTCGGACCCTGAGTAAATTTAAAGTAGTTTGCTCTGAGGGTAGTGTGATCTTCCAGGCTGTGAGGACCTACAACAGCTCCTCTACCACTAGCCCTATCCAATGTTTTGAAAATTCACATGGCTCCCTCATGTGATCTCAATGGCCTGCCACAAAGTCTGCTATGGTTTCATCCTCCTTCTGGTCCCTTCTGTAAAATTTGTGCCTTTTGATTAGCATTGGAGACCACCGATGCCGTTAGTGTGTCAGAGCATTTGATTTCACGGTCGGACCAGGTCATCTGCCTTACATCTCGGTGTTTACCAAGCGGCCTTCGCCATTTTTGAATTATGGCTGGTCTGCCAGTTATAAGGAAAAGACAGCCTCTTCCTTTGATCTGAGATTTCCTTCTCCCATCTGCGTGCTTCTCTAAGAACATAATAAAGCGATCGATATACGATTGCCATGCCTCTACATCTGATTGAAGGTCGCGGTGCTGCGTTGTTTAGCCAGCTCGCAGTCTCTTTTCGCTCGCGTTCAGATTTGCCGCGTGGCCTTCGTTCTCTCTGCTTCTACAACGATCCCATCCTCATCACCAATGTTCCATCTGGAAAGAAGTGTGAGACACGGGTGCCAAACAACAACTTCTTATTTCACAACGGAATCAGTAGCCCAAGCCACGGCAGCCCTTTAAAATATAGTGGCTAGCCTGCCGCTTGTAGCCAGATGACAGTTATTTAAATTCTCCGCAGCCATTTTGGCGGCTTCCGGCATGGCTTTCCTATCAAACCAGATCTGTAAGTGGCCTTGCGGGCCAATCAAAATGAAGCACTTGAACCTACCAAGTCCATACGAGAACAATTTCCGCATAGCAGAAGAAACAAGACAGTTATCCAGAAGCGAAACACTTATGTCAGATGGAAAAAAGAAAAAAAAGCAATTATCTTCTCTCTGTGCG
>BHFT01026338.1:0-30815 GCA_004320025.1 Laticauda laticaudata
TGTCTATTTGACAGGAATGCTTCTATCCAGTTATGCAGGTGTACAGAAATACCATAAGATTTTAGTTTTAGGAGTAGTTTGTCAATGTTTCACTTCTCATCTAAGAAGAAGCTTCATAGCTTTTAGCTAGAACCGATGAAGATTCTTGGATATGAAGTGAAAGGAAAAACAAAGAAAGTCCAGTTGCCTTTTGGAAAAAAACCTTTGAGATGTTTAGGCAATCCTTTTTGACATTTTGTCTAGAATTTCAAGTCAATTCCCTTTGAACTGGTAAGGAAAATAGAGTCAGGGTTTTGAAGCAGAAAGGTTGTTCAGAATTACCATATCCAGAAAGGATAATTAATCCAAAAAAAGATTGAATAGTATGCAGTTCTCCAGTTCTTTGATTCAATTGTTTTCCTGTCTCAATAATGAATCCAGGAGCCCACCAGGTGGGTGAGCTAAGCCTTAGATAAAGCTGGCCCATACTTAACCTGACAACTGCAAGCAGTCAAGAGGAGGAGTAAACACAAACCAGATCCTAGACTATCTCCATTGGCCCTGGAGCTTCAGAAGTGGCTGCTGAAAAGCTGGTTATCTTTTGCTCTCTTATCGGGGTAGCTGTCATGTCCAAACTCCTTGAAGGAGTCGGGATATATGTGAGGAGTCTGTTAACAAGCCAAAGGAGAGATAATCCTTGGATTCTCATGTCTAGAGATTCCCAAACGACAGACATTCTCACAGGGTAAGACCCATTGCTCAGCCAAAATTCCTGCTCATTCTAATTGTGCAAGATCACTTGGTTCCTCTGATTAGCAAGGAGAACAGAATAATTCACATTCTTCTCTCAATACCTTGATTAATCTTAGGACCAAGTCATGATTCCTATCACTTCTAACAAGACCAAAGCATATACATCTCCAACAAAATTAGTTTGATTATTGTTGTTTTTATCTTTGCAGGAGATTAGTGTCTCTCTTTGGACAAGTAATTTCTGGGATACAGAATCAATGGATCTACTAGTTCAGTTTTGTCCAGATCAAGGTAAGGATTTTTTTTCCTTAGCTTTCCTGGATATGAACCTTCTGCATAATTCCTAGAGGGCCAACCTAACTAAACTATATTTCCATTCCAGGAGGCCAACATTTTAATCCAAAGTTTCTGTTGTGGGCTGAAAAAAAAAAGACTCCAATCTAAAAACCTAAAAATTAGTATATATTTTGCATCACAACATGTTTAAATTCTACTTCTACCCAGTGGTGGGATTCAAATTTTTTTACTATCAGTTCTGTGATCATGACGTGGCTTGGCGGGCTTGGCAGGGGAAGGCTGCTGCAAAATCCTATTCCTTCTCCACCCCACTAACCTGCTTTCCTGCAGGGCAACCAAAAGAAGACTCAGACAATCAGCTGGGACTCAGGAGGCAGAGAATAGAAGGGGGCGGGTCAGTCAGAGGTGGTATTTGCCGGTTCTCTGAACTACTCAAAATTTCCGCTATGGTTCTCCAGAACTGGTCTGGACCTGCTGAATACCACCTCTGCTTCTACCCCCTTTCATTTTAATTTGTTCGCAGAATGTCTGGAAAGAGTTTGAAATAAGCATATTGAAGCCCCAAAAGCTGCTATGTTTTTGGTCCATTTGACAGTTAGACCCACCATTGATTGGGAGACCTCTACAGAGTTTCAGACAGAAGCTACTCCTACCTGGAGATGATTGAAAGTAAATTTGGGACACAGAGCAGGTATTTATCATGAGCTACCATCCCCTCCCTGACCACTATATTTTGGTCTCCAATCAAACTTAGAGAGCCAGTTTGGTCTAGTGGTTAAGGCACTAAGTTAGAAACCATGAGACAGTGAGTTTTAGTCCCACCATAGGCATGAAAGCGGACTATGTGATTTTGGGCCAATCATCGGAAAAGTATGAGTCCTGCCTTAGGCATGAAAAACAGCTGGATAGCCAATCACCAGGAGACTGAGAGTTCTAGTTCTAATCCCGCTTTAGGAATAAAATGGAATGACTTTGGGTTAGTCACTCTCCCTCAGCCCAATTCATCTCACAGGGTTATTGTTGTGGGGAAAATAGAAGGATAGTGTGTTGGATAAGTTCACTGCCTTGAGTTATGTGTGCAAATAATAAAGACAGGACATAAATAAATGCATAAATAGGCAAAGGTAAACAAGGCATGTCTTTGCAATATTTTAATTTTGAATACAATCAGAAATAAGGCTACAGTATATAAAAACTCTCCAGAAGAATGATGTGCCAGCATCAGCAATCAAAACAAAATCTATTCCACTCCCTGTTAAAGTCTTCAGTGTGGGAGAGGTTGCGATTTTGAATTTCTTAAAAACACAGATAACGCTACATCTCTAAGCTACCTCAGCTGAGTTTGGTTTTCTTTCATTTCTTTTTTTTCCTCCTAAAAAGCACCTGCTTTTTCTCCTTTATAAACAAAACAAAAAACAAAAACATTTTGCTTTTAAGGCATTTTTTTCACTTCTATAAAATATAAATTATATGAAAATACAAGTTGGAAAATAGTTGAAGAGCATAATATAACAATCTTTTCTTCTTTTCCTAAACTTATCAGCTTAAAAAAAAACAGATATAAAACAGAGACAAAAAAAAGGAACACAATATTTTTGTTTTTTTTTAAAAAAAGGTTCACTGAGGCAGTTAATTCCTGGAGATATTTCTGTCATAATAGATATGCATACATCAAGCATCATTTACCTTAGACATCTTTGGAATGGCGACACTAGTTCATTCCATCTATAGAGACCCCATCAGAAACATAACTGAAAAAAATCAGCTGTCAGTTCTGCAGATAACTGTAATCTATGCTGAATTGGCTTTATGTACAACTGTTTCACACATTCTCTGGTGAAGCAGACACCCTTGTTTGTTGTTGTTGTTGTTTTAAAAGTAAGCCAAACATGTAATGTGTAAATGAGGCCTGAACCCCTTTTGACAAGAGCTTTCAATTGTCAATAACCATTAACTTGACACCTTCCTTCCTTATCTAGTTCACAGAGCTGAGTGAAGTATTTCTGCTAGTGCAAGGAGAACACACACTTTCAAAATAAATGATACTGCCTGCCTGTCACTGCAATTGAAAGGTAGATGGCAGAAAGTTAGGTACAAACACTGATAAGGGAAGAATACCACCAGGGCTGTAATGCATTGCCCTTTCAAGATCCCTGAGAATATATCTGCTGTGAACACTGGACAGATTGAATCAGATTTTGAATCAGATTAAAAATGTTGGGAAGATCGCCAGAAAGTTGTAGGTGCAAAATTTCTTCCAGTCAACACTAAGTAGACCAAGCAACATGGACCAAGAGTTGAGGAAAGGCCATTCAAAATGGATGCTTGAAGAATCAATAGCTCCAAACCATAAAGCCCAGAAGCCAATGGAAAAACTAGCTTTGCAAAAGAGTGGAGTTGTTTGTGAGCTACACAATCCAAATTGGCTTGGAGCTGTTTTTTATCTATATGAAGTTACCCAAATCTAAATTATACCAATGACTACCTAAATCCTTGCTGCTTCAAAAAAACAACTCATGTAGGCAGATCTCAGTGGACAAATACCATCTCCAAGTCTGCCATTTGAGACCTTTTAACTGGAAATACTCAACTTTCTGGAATATTTTGTGCCGTCTACTAAGGAATGATGACTCAGCTCTAATTAACAGCCACTGACTTTCCTGTTAACCTCTCCATCACAGTTACTAGACAAATGATTAAATAAAAAAGTACAAGTCTATTTTTTAATCTTTAATGAATGTGTAGAATTTGATAGAATATAAAGCAGGGCTATCAGAAGGTTAAAAATCAACCAGTTCTAAACCATAAGATTTCCCCAAATATACTTGAATAGAGATGCTCTGCTTGCTGATGCTTAATCCAAAAAGATATAAACCCAACAGTATAAAAATAGTCTTATCTTCAGTTGGTTTAAACCAGCCTTCCTGATCAAATATGTTAAACCCCTACAGATTTCTCCACAAATGGAAGACATAACTTGGAGAAAGCTACTCTGAATTAATGTCCTAAAACTTCAGTATTATATACATTTTCCCTGGCCAAATTTCCTTTGAAGTTGCCAGGGTTTGCTCCTGAATCAACAAACAAAGGATTATATTGTAGGAATACTAAGAAGTATCACTAAGACTTTTGTTTCATTTTTCCTTATAAATACCTGACTGAAAAAAATGGGAACATATCCCCAGAAAAAATCTTGACCATTGTATATTTTGCTGCCATTAATATTGCTTCAAGATATTTGTTGTGAGTATCCAGTTTTTTGCGCAATGCATTCAGAACTCTGAAATAAACTTAACAATTCAACTCTAGTTGTTACATTTTCTAAAACAATTGAATTCATGTATGATACTGGAACCTTAATTACTGGAACTGCAACTAACATGGACAGTTAATGGAATTCTAAAACTTAAAATTTCAGTATATCTGTGTCTCTTGTCCTGGAAAAGATTGCTTCTGTTACATGATTTTTTAAATCATAATTCAAAGGTTACAGCCATTTGAATAGCATGTCAAGTGAATTTGCTGTTTTAAATCTAATTAAAAAAAAACAATGGAATTACCCCCAGTCAAATGTCTTATATTAACTATCTATTTTCAGAGGCTGACAATGATAACTCTGTGATAGTGACTTCACTTACAATGCAAGTTGTTTTCTATACATACACACCAGTATTTTAGAGTCTAGACTTTATCTCTTGATTTAGGGCTAAATCCCCCAAATACCATCAAAGACAACAAGGAAATAAAAGATGTCAGGTTTTAGGAATGCCATTCTTTTCCACGTCCACTAATCTTTCTTTCTCATTTTCTACTCATTTCCTCCTTTCACTTCATTGGAATCAAATCCAACTGAGCCCTTGGTCCTGATTTAATTTCTTTCATTGCAAGAATAACCACTATCAGTGTTCCTGGCTCAAAATCTTCTTTCCATATCTTCCCAAGAAATTCCAAGCTTATCTTCCTCCAAACCGTACCAAGAATTTTCAGCCAGTACTAAGTTTATGGATGAGCAGTGTTATCCATGAGCAGTGGATAACATCCATAAACTTAGTACTTAGTACTTAGTACTTAGTACTTGCTGTACTAAGTTTATGGATGTTATCCACTGCTCATAACCTAGCTATCTACACAGACTTTGTATACTTGAAGTAATCTATTCTATACCAGAAGACCGAGAATGGTGGAATTATCAGGATTTTGTTTTTTTGTTTTTTATTTGTTTTGAGCATTTGCAGAGCTATTGATAGTTGACAATATTCTCAACACCTTTAGCAATTCTGTAACATGCAGTTAGAGGCATAATAGAAGAGGCAGCCCAGATAGACCTTATGCCATGCTATAAAAGTGAACCAAGTCTTAGCAAAAAGGGATTAAGAAAAGCAAGCAAGTCTATCACTTCTAATCTTCCTAATTCCACGTCATGTCCTCTCTACTGGTAAGTCTTTGAGAGGGAGTGAAAATACATTCAGGAACATTGATGAGTGACAGTCCTTGAGGACTGCAAAAGCCTTTATGGTACATTCATGGCTTCAAACAGCCTCACTTTATGAATGCCTGCTTAATATAAAATCATATCAGAAAGTAAGCCTGTGTAGTGCAAGCCAGTTGTGCTTTGTTTGAGCAAGGTTCTTTGTGTCCTGGAGGCCATACATGTCCCTAAGCTTGGAGGTAATCCTTTTTTTGGGGGGGTTATTTTGGGTTGTTTTGAACCTTTTGGCCAGTAGAAAAGGTTCCTTCACCTCACTCACATAAGTCCAGAAGCCTCTTCCAGCTTCTAGAATTTTTTGGAAGGATTCAAAGCATTTGCCAAAAGAAACAATGTATCTATTTCATTTGACTTTTTTTGTCTTTTAATGACCCTGTAATCCCTTCCTTTGGGGTAGAGTTGGGGAAACTGAATGAAGCTGAGTGTTTACTGGCTGGATGCCCTTCCTGTCACCAATGAAGAATTCAAAGCAGATAATTACTCATTGTGCTTTCATTTTACTTATATGAAAAGGTGAAATATGCTATTGCAGGAATCAACTCTAAAAGAATATTTTGCATGAATCTTCACTGCATCAAAGTCTGTTCCCAGCTCTACATGTAGTCCTAGACTTACAACCATAATTGGGATCAATGTAAGGCAATGTTAAGTGAGCTGCATCCAATGTGAGGAAATTTTTGCAATGGTTATTAAATAAGTCACTCCAGTTGTTCATTGAAACATGTAGCCACGAAGTAAATCCAGCTTTCCCCATTGACTCTGCTTCTTGGAAGCCAGCTGGGAAAGTTGCCAATGTTGATCACATGACACTGGGATACTTTAACTCTTGTAAATAGCCAAGTGCTTGAAGTTCAGTCATGACCTTGTGGATGCTGCAATGGTCATAAATAGGAGGATCAGTCATGGGCCACATTTTCAGTGCTGTTGTAACTTCAAACAGTTGCTAAATGAATGGTTATAAGTCAAGGACTACCTGTACCAGAAAGCATTTATCTGTGATAGAAAATCTGCGACCCTCCACATGGATTGAATTATAACTGTCAGCATGACTAAGGAATGTGGCTCCTTGGGATGAAGTTGGAAGTGTAGCTTAACTACAAGTTTCACTTCCCCAGTCTATAGTTCAGAGATTCACAACCTGTTTCAGACTGAAGGACACACTTGTCGTTTGTGGCAAGTTAGAAAGGGCTACCTCCAAAAAAAGAGGGGCAATCTATTCTCCAAAACACCTGAAGGAAGAACATCAAGCAATGGATGGAAACTTATCAAGGAGAGATGCAATCTGGAATTAAGGAGAAACTTCTAACAGTGAAGAACAATTAACCTGTGGGACTACTTCAGAAGTTGTGGGTGCTTCATCACTGGAGACTTTTAAGAAGAAGCTGGACAGCCACTTGTGTAAAATGGGATAGTGTCTCCTGTTTGAACAGGGGGATGGACTAGAAGATTCTTTCCAACTCTATTCTATATTCTGTTCTATACTTACCATAAAAATCTATTCTCTAAACTATTCCCCAAAGCACCTGAAAGCAGGACAAGAAGCAACGGATGGAAACTAATCAAGGAAAGAAGCAACCCTGGAACTAAGGAGAAATTTCCTAACAGTGAGGACAATTAATCAGTGAAATAACTTGCCTCCAGAAGTTGTGGATGCTTCAACATCAGAAGTTTTGAAGAAGAGATTGGACAACCATTTGTCTGAAATGGCATAAGGTTTCCTGCTTAAGCAGGGGGAGGGATTAGAAGACCTCCAAGGTCCCTTCCAACTCAGTTATTCTGTTAAATTGTGTGCAAGGAGCCCGTTCTAAGAAGACGATAGTACCAGCATCAAGAAACAGATAGGATCAATAGAAAAACTAAAATTGATTTCATGTGAAATTTTAATTAAAATAAAATTAAATACTTTTCAGGCAATGGCTCTTTTGTTTGACCCTTTCTGTCACATTTTGTTCAAACCTTTCTGTCATATTAAACATAAAAAAAATTAGTCACAACTTTGGAAATGCTCTAAGACAGCGGTCTCCAACCTTGGCAAATTTAAGACTTGTGAACTTTAACTCCCAGAATTCCTCAGCTAGCAAAGCTCAAGGTTTGCGGGACAAACTGTGATACTAGGCACCCAGGTTGTGCTTCACTGCTACAAAGCTTTATCTGAAAGGGATCTAACTGCTCTTGACTGATTATGAAAAAGCTAAATAGGGTCAGATCCATCCAGTACTTTGATGGGAGAATTTCTGGAACAGCCAGAGCCGTAAGCTGGTCTGAAAAGCTGAAAACACCCACACAAGCATACATATCCTGGAAAAAAAAAGCAAACCACTTTCATATTGTTGCCAAGAAAATGACGTGAATTTGTTCATGAACTTGCTTGAGACACGAATTAAACTCAAAACAGACTACCTTTTTATTGTATCAGGTAGCAATGCCTTTCAAAAACAGATCAAATCTGGTCTATCAAGGACAATTAACTTAGAGGAATGGGTCTTCCTAAAATATAGTGAATTTGTTTGTTTTTCTTAACTATGGTGACAACATTCCTACTTTTTGCACCCTTATCCTACAGGTTACACAGCAGGGTCTCAGACCTGCTCTATGTCAAATTCTGCTGACATTTCAAGCAACTCAAAGTTGTCCCACTTTCAATTTTGCATGACTGAAATGAGTCATTTCTATTACAGTTTGGGGTTTTTTTGTGGAGGGGGGGGAAGGGGTGAAGATCATCTTACTGTTCTCCGCTTTGCAAATGCTGGCTCTCCATGTTTATTCTTTGAAGAGTATTTCATGCATTATATTTCATCGGTGTACAACACAAATGATTAAATGCTGACCTAAAAGTCATAAGGCTGACAAACCATTGGTCTCACAAAGCACATTTACATGGCTGTATTCATGGAAGTGAAGACTTAGGGTGCAGACCTCTAGAAAAATAAGGTTCTTTTCCCCTTGATTTCAGTCTTCGTAAAGGCTGTTCAATTGCTTTACAAATGAGTCAAGGAACAGAGTTATATTTTTTAAATCAGCAGATGATCCAAGGCAGGGCAGAAAGAGGGTATACAAATTCATAGAATATCTTAATATTCTATACCCCTTCCACCATAAAATATATTCTAATACACAGTGAAGAAAGAAAAAAAAGATTAATCCATTGAAATTCAACCTGCCCTCCTCTTGAAAGATATTTTAAAACAAACAAACAGCAAAAGCTAGCAGGAAAAGGTCATCTATTAATAGTGTCTTTTCAAATATTTCAAAGACGCGTTTTAAAATATTGGTTGTTTTTCTTTTTTGAGATAGTAGATATTTAGGACTCAGGTTTTTGAGGGGATTACAATCAGCTTTGGCATTCTTTCCTTGTATCCAAATCAGGATGATGGAACTCTAGAGTCAAAACACCAAGCCTGTTTATTTTTGAACAACATAGCATGAAGAAAATTAGCATATATATTATAACCTGGGATCATGCTTGGTGGCCCTGATTTATCTGCCAAATTGGATAAGACCCCTAACTTCTTCCATGCCTACTCTTAATGCTCATCCTTAAGAATGTAAACATATTGATGAGAAGCCCATATATTTTGATGTGCTTGTATTATCTCAAAAGAGCTTCTGAATACCCAGAGATACTGAATCTTTTCTTATAAAATACTTCATTGCAGATTGTTACAGAATATGATTGATTCCAATCTGATTCTAATGCTAAATCTGATCCAATTCAGTGATTCAGCTTGATTCAGAAAATCAAGCTGAATGGGGTTTTCCAGCTCAATCCGAAAACCGATTCAGTGATTTGGTCCTATTGCAAGGCACTAATGAAACATTCATAGGAACTGATACCTGTGAAAAGAAGCAGAAACAAGCCATAACAGATGGATTGAATTGTCAATTGAATTGTCCCCACAAGAGAATCAATCATCCTACTTTCCAAACAATGGAATAGTTGAAGAAAGAGAGCAATGTTAGTTTATGGTAGGCAAAAATCAGACAGAGTGGGTAGCATCCTTCTAGAATAGATGGACACAATGAAAAGCATAAACCTTTGAATAAAATATATTAGTCTGAAAAGATGCTATCTGATCAGTGAGATAAAACTGTTCTCTAAAGTATCCTAGATAAGCATGTACTCATAACATGCAGACAAAAATCTAAATAAAATCTCAGTATGAAACTGACACAATTGAAAATGCACAAGCAGAGGCACAGATGTATTGACATAAGAGAATAAAGTGCAGGAAGTCTAGCATTCAAGCAAAACATCCATTCATCTAGAGTTCCCCATTCTTAGCCTACACTTGTATCTTGGTTTTCTACTGGTCTATTCCATCTGCTCATTTCTAGTGAAGTTCTATGTAGACGTATTTCATTTTCTCTCATTGGCAATAAAAATCCGCAGCTGGCAGAACAAACAAACACATGATTTTTTTGCAATACTGAAACTTTAGAGCTTAAGACTATTTTAAAAAATACTGGCACAAAATTTAATAAAATACAATTTCTTTTAAACATTTTCTTTAAACAAAAAAAAAAGAGGTGGGTTTTTTGGTTCCCTCCACCCACCCTGACAAACAGAAGAACAGAGACCTGTCTTATGAAATGCAAAAATTATCTGAGATCACAGTACTTGATTATTCAGATATATTTTCCTTCTAAAACAGGACGGTTTGCCACTTAAGACTGCTCTCCATCAGTTAAAGACAGCATTGTCTTACAAACACACCGATTGTCAGTTTTTAAAACCAGGAAGAAAGGGGCATAATATGAATTCATTAAGTAGATGTAACAAAACATCACATTTCCTGACTTGGATGTGACTTGGAAACTTGGTTCTTCCTCCTCCCAGCCAACCTATGTCACAGTTTCATTCAAAAGCTTAAAATCCTAGCCCTTCTTAAGTACAGCCAATGAAAAATTACGCTTTTTTTCTTTCTTTTCTTTTTTCTTTTTCTTAAGGAAAATAATGGTTGGGGGTTAAGAAAGAAATAAAAGTCCTTATGTTCTGCAAATTGTTCGATTTTGGTAAAAATGGATCCATTCACTCATCAGCATCTGGCTTCACATCCAACATGGCATGGAGCTCTTCTGGAGTGTAACCCAACAAACTTTGCAGATCGCATACGAAACGATACACGTAGCGTTTTCCTGCAGTCTTGTGGATGATGTTCTTGTCATAGTAGTAACGCAATCCGCGGCTCAGCTTCTCATAGTTCATTTTTGGCTTGTTTTTCCTCTTACCCCATCTCCTTGCCACCTGGAGAATGGGAACCCATAAAATTTAGTTCATGAAATTGTCAAATGCTATGGAAATCAGGAGTATTAAAATTATTGCATGTTTAAGCTCTCTATAGGAATCTGAACTACTAGCAATCAATGGAAATGAGCAGAAGTTAAGAATAAAAATGAATTCAAAGTAGATTGGAGTTATATTTTTCTTGTGGGCATGAAAGGATTCATGATTGATGTTGCATTTCACCCCTCCCTCGGGCTCAGCCTGGTCATCTCCTATGGAAATTCCTTAATAAAAATTAAGAACAGAAAAATTATCCAGAATGTAACAGTATTTCAAGTTTATTTTGGAAATGTGGGTGACACAAAGTGCCATTTTAATAGGCTTGGAAAACTTGTACACACGGCAGGACATTTTGGGTTCAAATACATACACTGATATAATAAATTTCAAAGGCTAAGAGTTAGTTCAAAGCAGGAATTTGCTTATTGGAATTAATGGATAACTAGAAAAGAGCCACAGGTGATTATTTTTATATATGATCCCTGTGATGAGACTATTACATAAAAATGGTAAAACTCTGATATACCGACAATGGAGGAAGGATTGGTGAAGATGGAACCAGTAGAGGTGGCAAAATTAACTTGTTTGCATAGAGAAAATTCAACGATTGCATTTATTAAATACTGGAAACCCTGTATGGGCTTTTTGCTGAGAAAGAGGGCAAAATGCATTTGTGATTTTTGGGTTTGATGATTAGAAACGATAGCTTATGGAAGAAAGAAATTACAGTGGTATCTCAGTACTTGATTGCTTCAAATCTCTCAAATTTGGTAAATACATTTGGACATGAAAATGTTGTCCCAGTACTTGGACTTTGTTTAATACTCAACATGTTGCTATAGGAAGAGGAGCAAAGGTGTGGGAAACAGACAGGAAGCCAGCCATGTTGGGAAGGTCGCTACAAAAGGAGGGGGATAGCCACAGAGGGCAGATAGGAAGTCAGCCATGCTGGGAAGGCCATTGATATAGGAAAAAGGCCAGGAAAAAGTTTTTCCTGGCTGAAACAAAGGATCATGTGGTAAATCACATGGTTTGTTTGATACTCTTCCTTTTTATTACCCACCAGAACCAATTACGCTGAGTACCGAGATACCACTGTATGATGTCAACTTTGAGAGGATAAAATATAAATGTATTTATAACTACTGGCAAAATGATTGCCATGTATGAATTAGGGCTTTCATGTGTACAGTCCAAATTAAACCCATTCTTACCTCATCAGGATCAGAAAGTTTAAATTCCCAGCCATCACCTGTCCAGCTAATGAATGACTGGCAGGATTTGTCTGTCAGAAGTTCCAGCAAGAATTGCCATAACTGAATAGGTCCACTACCTAAGATGACAGAGGAACAGGGAGAAAAACAAATAAGTATCCACGAAATGAAACCCATAAATGAAATGTTATCCCCAGGAACAAATTAGAAATGAGGAAACCACATTCAGGTTGGAGCTGTTTCAATGTTTATTTATTTAGCATGTATTTTACACTCCTTCCCTGAAATCAAATTGGTGAAGTGAAGGCAAAAAGTTATTATTAAAATCCAAGAATAACACTGCGATAAATTAGAAAGAGTTAGTATTCAAACATGTGCTCTAAACTGGTAGGCAGAAAGGAAAAAAAAACATTCACACAAGAAAGGCCTTAGTAAAGTTATGTCTTCATTACAAGCCTGAAAGACAGGATAGCAATAGCAATAGCACTTAGACTTATACACTGTTTCATAGTGCTTTACGGCCCTCTCTAAGTGGTTTACAAAGTCAGCATCTTGCCCCCCAACAATCTGAGTCCTCATTTTACCAACTTTGGAAGGATGGAAAACTGAGTCAGCCTGGAACCACTGAGGATCGAACTCCTGGAATGAGCAGTAAGCAGTACTTGCAGTACTGCATTCTAACCACTGCACCACCATGGTTCAGGATAGCTATGCTCATCTTCAAAAAGGGCTCCTTGTGTCATCAGATATCCAAGTAAAGAGGTTCTCTGAAGTTCCTTGGAGACCTGCTTTTCTCCAAACAAGGCCCACCTTGCAAGGTGCCTTCATGCCTGGGGACGAGGTTATCTGAGGGACCATCTTCTTCCAGTCCTTTTCGACCGGTCCAATCTGGTCCAGCCCGATGAGCATCTGGTTCCCATCAATCAAGGAATGTCAGCTGGCAAGGACCAGGCCATAATGCTTGTCCCTCCCTCTTGTAATCTTGACTGCTGTTTCTTTGTGTGTCCTGTCTTAATTGTTTTGATGATTGTTCACCACCCACAGTTATGGATTTAAGATGAGTGCAGAGGTGGCATTCAGTAGGTTCTGACCAGTTCTGGAGAACCAGTAGCGGAAATTTTAAGTAGTTCAGAGAACCGGCAAATAGCAGCTCTGACTGGCCCTACTAACCCCATCTATTTTCTGCCTCCTATTGAGTCCCAGCTGATCGGCTGGGCCTTCTTTGGTTGCCCTGCCCAGGAGAACAGAACTGGAAAGCAGATTAGTGGGGTGGAGAGGGAATGGAGATTTTACAGTATCCTTCCCCTGCCACACCCACCAAGCCACACCCACCAAGTCATGCCATGCCCATCAAGCTGCACCCACAGAACCGGTAGTAAAAAAAAATTGAATCCCACCACTGGATGAGTGGCTATACAAGTTGAATCACTCAATCAAACAAACATCAATAGCAGAACCTATTTGGGCAGTTGAGATGGTCCCCATCTCTCATAAAAAGTCCAAATTCTGACATGTCCCCTTCTCCTAACTTGTCTCAGAGCTAACAGCGCACTTATATTAGCTCAGCTACAATGGATTCATGAGAGCTGTCACAATGCGTGCGATAATACCCCCATGCTGCACATTCCTAGTAGGTTCACAGGATGGCTTCCCAGCTTGTGCCTCAACTAAGGAGTTGGATCCTGCTGGAATGGCAGCCGCTGAATAGGAAAATCAATGGGATGTTTGTATGCCAGTTTAGAGCTTACATCTTAGTTACCTAGACAGGATTTTGGCATTGTTTGCCAAGGGAGGAGCAGCCCTTCCCTCCCACTTGCCAAAAGATGCAGTGACCACAACCTGACCTCCATCAGGCTCCTGCCTCCGCCTCTTGCCTGCTGCTTCTCCTGACCTTGACTTTTTGTTCCTGGCTGTGTTTACCAAGAAGTGATAAAAAAAGGAGGCAGGTATGAAAATTACTGGCCTCCTTTCAAGGCGTGTTGATGCAGGAACAAACTGCACAATTTCACTGAGTTAACAGGTGTGGGGTAAAAAAAACCAAACAAATTTGGAGCCAGTTGGTGGCTATTAATACAAGGAGAGGCAGCCCTGTTGTGGTGGGTGGATGGAACAGGGGGAATCATTGGAACATGGGTGGAGAGAGACTAATCTCCCTATTAAATCACTTAGTGCTTTTTTTAATAGTTCCCTTTTTCCTGGAAAAAGTTAGATTAGGCTCCAAGCAAGTGAAAGTCTGACAGGAGATACAATTCGATTTTTAGACTTACTTTTTTTTTACCTTCTTCACCTTCAATTTTGAAGGAACAAAACCTTGAACTTTCTTCTTCAGTGCCATTTTGGGTGATGCTGACAAAGATACTACTGACTCAGAAGTGGCATTCAGTAGGTTCTGACCAGTTCTGGAGAACCGGTAGTGGAAATTTAGTTCGTCGAGTAATTCTGACTGGTCTCACCCCCATCTATTCTCTGCCTCCTAAGTCCCATCTAATTGGCTGGGTCTTCTTTGGTTGTCCTGTACAGGAGAACAGAACTGGAAAGCAGGTTAGTGGGGTGGAGAGGGAATGGGATTTTGCAGTAACCTTCCCTCAGGAGTGGGGTTGGAATTGAAATTTTACAGTATTCTTCCCCTGCCATGTCTACCAAGCCACGCCCACCAAGCCATGCCCATAGAACTGGTGGTAATTTTTTTTGAATCTCACCACTGTACTGACTCCATCCTAATTAAACAGGGGTTTACACAACAGGCTAACAAACAGTTTGCTAAAGAAGTCACGATGGTTTGCATTTACACAGCACACTAAATCATGCTTTACGAATCACAGCAGTGGAGTTCATGCTAAATCAAAACCAAGAAATGACTTAATACAAAACACAAATCCAGTTGTAGGTATGAGTGTATGGATATTATTGTATGCAGCCCAGAGTCACATTCTATAAAATGGATGGCTGTGTAACTATGAGATGTAAATTAAATAAATAAATACACACAATTTGGTTTGTTGTTTGGTAATAGGGAGCTTGCCTTCAGGATATTTATGATCCATTTCTTTTTCAGTTATTCTTATAATTTTCTATACAGAAAGCTTTCCAGAATTGTTTGGAGTTGGGCAGCCTGTTTTAAATAAATAAATAACAATCATTCTTTTAACTGAACCTTTGACCAGCACCATTTCCTCTCCCTATCTTCTTTGGTTCTGATAGTGAAAATATTGATGTTATGTGAATAGTATGAACATTCTAAAAACCAGAAAGTTCATTATTGGTTGAAAAAAAGCTCCATGAGCAAGAAGAGATGGATGGTGTATAAATTTAGTAAATAAATAAAAATGTGTTGACATGTATCTTTTCTGGTCTCCTCTAATATGCAGGCACAGGAACCTGCTTTTAGCCACTTATGTGAATCATAGCTGTCTATATTGAAAAACTATCTTTAACAGATTAGCAGAGTTGGAAGGGATCTTGTAGGTCATCTAGTCCAATCCGTCCAAGAAGGAGATCCTACACCATTTCTGACAGATGGCAGTCCAGTCTCTTCTTGAAATCTTCCAGTTATGAAGCTCCCACAACTGCCAAAGGCAGCTTCTGTTCCATTGGTTGTTTGTTCTCACTGTCAGAAAATTTATCCTTATTTCCAGGTTGAATCTCTCCTTGATCAGTTTCCATCCATTATTCCTTGTCTGTCCTACAGGTGCTTGAGAAAATAGCTTGACCCCTTCCTCCTCTCTGTGGCAGCCCCTCAAATATTGGAAGACTGCTATCATGTCTCCCTTGGTCTTTCTTTTCACTAGACTAGCCATGCCCATTTCCTGCAACTGTTCATCGTATGTTTTAGCCTCCAGTCCCCTCATAATCCTGGTTGCTCTTCTCTGCACTCTTTCCAGAGTCTCATCTTAACACAGAGATCAGTAACTCTCTTCAAAGCTGGTCTTGGTCCGATTTGAATTGCAGCCTAATGAAGTACAAGTACTCCCATATCTTGAATGAGCTTCCCCTCTTGGCCCTTAAAAAAAAAATTTGGCAGGCTGTCAGTCTAATCCAGGCTTTAGAAGGGAAGTGCAAGTTGCTCACCTCTTCTTTAAATAGTCTTTCAGCAACAAAGACTACTCTTAGATCTGACATTTAGAACTCTCTCTTTTATACAACAGTGGTTTCCTCTCTAGGCTGTCAGATGTGTTGCACCTCTTCATTATTTTTCTACACTGTTCGGTGTTCCTGTTCAGACACTCAACACAATTGTATTTAAGGTCAATTCAATCATGCCTTTTTCAATTTCAGTTTCCTTCTGTCGTGTTACTAATGTTTGGTGAAGCTGCTGCTCAAAAATTATATATCTTCCTAGTGGAAATATTCCTAGCTCTCCTGAGCTGGAGTACTGATAATTTCGTTTGTTAAATTTACAGAGGTAGAAGGAATGCTTAGAAATTCACAGACATTGAGATGGCACAATAGTATCTGGCTTTTCATTCTCTTCCATGGCTTAGATGGAAACTATGCTGTACAATTAAGGAGTGGTAAGTAACATGGGAAGGAAAACTATATAGTCAGAAACTAACGAATGGAGCAGCTAAGAATGTGTGAGAATGCAAAGAGCATCTTGTGTAATGTCAAGCAGGAAAGGCCAGGTCCACACATTAAACTGATTTATTGCTACTCATCTCTAAACACAACAATCTTCTAATAATGGTTAGCAAAGGCTTGGTGATAGATAAGGGTCAACAGGAATTCAAGGGAGTTGGACTTAGCTTGCTTGTGGCTATGTAGGAATTCTAGGCTGATTCCTTTTTTAACTCCACCTCCAGATTCTGCCACTCCTTCTCCTACACCCAGAGTTTCCTTAGCTCTGGCAACATAAATAGTGCACATTTTCTGGAGTACACCTTGCTAAGCCTGGTGGAACCAGTTTCTACATGCTCTAGCACAGTATGAAATCGTTCTCCAAAGAGACAGAGTTTGATAAAGCTATCTGTACTTTCAACTATGTGCCTGATGGACCTAGAACAGAGGCCAAAGGCTGATGGAATGTTTGGACTTTAAATAGGACCACATCTATCTCCTGCTCAGGGATGCGATGCAAATATTTTTACTACCAGTTCTGTGCACAGTGCTAAGTGGGCATGGCCATGTCCCTCGGTGACCATGGCTTCCTTTTTTTGCAGGACTTGCCCCTGCTCGCATTCCATTTTTTTGCCTCCTGGGCCCCAGGAAAGCCTCTTGGGAGGCCATTTTTGCTCCCAGGAGGTTTCCCTGAGGCCCAGGAAGCAAAAAACAGAGTGGCGGGGGGCTGTGCAGTACTCCTCCCAGGGCCCCTTTTTGCCTCCTGGGGCTCAGGGAAGCCTTCTGGGTGAAGCAGTAAGACAGCAAGGATCCAGGCACAGCTGATCATCGGAACAGCTGATCATCAGGAGAGGAAAATAATACCAGTTTGATCGAACCAGTAGCTGTTTTTTTACTACCAGTTTGGCCAAACAGTAGCATTTTTACTACTGGTTTGCTCAAACCAGGCCAAACTAGTAGACTACCACCACTGCTACTGCTTCAAAGAAAAGAAACTCCAAAAAAGCTCATGATGCACACAAATAGGAGAACGTCACACATCCAAAGAGGAAGGGGAAGAGAACATAAACATCACTGCATGTACAAGAATCATCCCAAGTTTTCTTTTTAAAAAGTTAGTTTTGGATTCCTCTGGTAATTCAAGAGGGCTATCAAGGAAAATATAGACACTACAATAAATTTAGGAGTAAGATTAAAACTGGTATGAGATTCCATCAATTGGACTCCATAAAATATTTAATCTACCTGAATTATGGCTATTTAACATCTGCTTAAATATCTTCTGTCTACCATTGGAAATCAAATACATTCTAGTTGCATTACACTTTATTTAAATGAGTCCAACTGAAGCTGAAATGTATTTCAGGATTTTCATTGTTTATTAGCCAGACTAAACAAAGGTCTGTAAAGACCACTCCTCTTGATTAATTTTTGTAGAGTCTGCAATGTACTTGCTAACTCAAAAGTGTCTTTGTTAGGCTGTATTTTGACATACGGATTCTATATATTATGAAACAGAGAAATCATCTGATGTTGGCATTCTGGGCACAAATAACAATCTGCCTTTTGTGGTGTAACCTTTTGAAATTCAATTAAAAAAAAGGACTCTTCTCAGCCCAAACTGAATCCACCAAGCCTGTTCATTTTGGGAATGGCTTGCAAGAAACCAACCCTTCTGCTCATCACAAGGAAGAGGAAGAACGTTCTGGGTTTCTTTCCCCAGTGTCTGCTGACCTTTGTACTATAGAAAAAGGGTGGACTAAGAATAGAGCCAGTCAGAGGTGCCTCACATGCTAAATGCGATTCACAATGAATGCCCTTGTCTCGCCTTCATCATGGTGAAGGAAACTCTTCAAGAACAGCCAATGGGGGATTGTTACACATTAGGAATCCTCTAGCATCACCATGAAAATATGATATGTCCAGTGGATTGTGGAGTGGTGACTACACTGGGAACCCTGTTTGAGGAAAGCCCCTTCGGGAAGTGAATACATAATCAGTGACATATTTGCAGTTTGGTCTCAGAAGATTCTGCTGGCACGACTCTAATTTTATCCCTGGTAAGCCATCAGCCTTGTTGGGACTTTCTGGGAATGTCTTGATATAATTTTCTTCATTTTCTGATGTCACTTGATGGCAACTTCCTCCAGTTTGTCATCTCCAGATATGTTAGCCAAAAAGGAGCAGATTGGTCAGGAATTCCAGAATTGAGTCCAAAATATCTGCACATCTTTGATCAGGCATTAATTGAACAAAGGTCACGGTAAAACTATAGTTCCCTGTTCCAAATTTTCTTCGAATCTTTGACTAAAGGAAGAACATGCCTTGCCGCTACTGCCTTCTACTACAGAGTTGGTGCATTGAGCCATGGGCTCAGTTGAGTGCTAGGAAAACCTTCTTAAAGGTTAAAGCAGTTCAGCCTTGGAACCAATAAGTGAAGGAGATGATAAGCTCCCCTTCTCTGCATTTGTTCAGGCAGAAACAGGAGAAGCATCTATCAGAGATTCTTTATCTTGGGCTCAAGAGATTAGAGTCAATGGCATAAGCAACCCTTTGCTGTATGATGTTATGAATGTAGCAATCCCACTGGCTTTAGAGAAAAGGCAGTCATCTGCAGACTTTTAAACACATAAACTCCTGAAGTCCAATATTCTGCTATTTTCTATCTGTAATCTGTCAGAGTCCTTCACAGTCAGGGTGAGAGGAAGGAGGGAGGAGGAAGGTGAGAGATGGGAGAAGAAGGAGGGGGGGGAAGGGAAGAAGAGGAGGAGGAGGAGGAGGAGGAAGAAGAAGAAGAAGAAGAAGAAGAAGAAGAAGAAGAAGAAGAAGAAGAAGAAGAAGAAGAAGAAGAAGAAAGAAGCTTAATGAAGGCACTGATAGTTTCTAATCCCATTAACTGTTTCAACATTTTTTATGCAACCACTGTCTTCTGCTACTTTAGAAAAAGATTTGTGAAATTGCATATTTATGGTTTTATTCAGCTGTAACATGTCCTACTGCTCCCAAAAATGGTGATTTGCAAAGCAGAGGGTTTTTTTTATTGTTGTTGTTGTTTTTTTAAAAAAAGGAGAGAGCAGAACTTTTCCACATAACACAGCTTGTGGTTCCTATGTGACAAAATGCTAAGGAAGAATATTCCACATGAAACTGTCAGCAAAACGGAGATGAATGAGAGAATCTGAAGCAGCTATGCAGAAACATGAGTAAGTAAATCATTAGCCTACCCAAACATACCTACATGTTAATAATTTATGGCCCATCAGCCACTGTCTGGAAAGAAGAAGAAAAAACTCCCTTTAAAAATAAGCCAAAACTGATATAGTCATCCAGTTTTAAGATATTCCTTCTCATCCCAAATGAGTGGGCTTTTTGCAGATAAATGCCTCTCTGAAATTTCCCATTCTTGTTCTGAAATTATCTTGGCTTTAAGAAAATCCTATGGAAATCCTATGGAAGTCTCACTTGGGGTGGGGGAGTGTAAAGTAATGTCTAGGGCAGGTGTGTCAAACTCAAGGCCCATGGGTCGCATCTAGCCCGTGGGGTGCTTAGATTTGGCCCATGTGGCAACCCTGAAAACAATGAAGGACTGTGCCAGAAAAAATGGAGGCTCTGTTTTTGACTGTGATGGCCTCCTGCAGCCCTCTGCCAGCAAAAACAGAGCCTAGGGGGGGTGGGGATTGTGTGCAGCCTGCCCACAGCCCTCCTGGGCTCAGTTTTCAGCTGCAATAGCTCCCTGCAACCATCTGCTAGCAAAAATAGAGTCAGTGATGTTGAGTTGGTCATACCCACCGTGGCCACAGCCCCCTGGCCCCCCGTAGTCAAACACAACCAGTGGTGGATTCAACTTTTTTTTTACTTCTGGTTCTGTGGGCGTGGCTTGGTGGATGTTGCAGGGGAAGGTTACTGCAAAATCCCCTTCCCTCCCCATCCCACTAACCTGCTTTCCAGCTCCATTCTCCTGTGCAGGGCAACAAAAGAAGACCCAGCCAATTCGATGGGACTTGGGAGGTGGAGAATAGATGGGAGCAGGCCCAGTGAGAGGTGGTATTTGCCAGTTCTCCAAACTACCCAAAATTTCCCCTACTGGTTCTCCAGAACTGGTCAGAACCTGCTGAATACCATCTCTGAACACAATCCTGATGCAGCCCTCAATGAAATCTAGTTTGACACCTCTGTCAAGCACCTCTTACCTCTCAAGCGTCTCTTAGACCTGGAGCACCTACACATATGCTCAACAGGAGAAGGCTTCCTTGCCACCTTTTAGAAAATTACTCCAAACTGGACAGAATGGGAGAGAGAGAAGGGCACATCCCTCCCTTGGGATTTAATTATAGTCATTATGCAACTGAGGAAAAGTAAAGGGATGTGAAAAAGACATCGCTAAAAATTAATACCACTACTTTGTTACACATTTGTCTCTTCAAAGTTTTTTTTTTTTTCTGAAAAATCGCAACACCGGCCAACCATGAATGCTAACAGCTAATTTTGTTCTCATTTGCAAATGTCTAGCAGGTGTCGCTAGAGTAACTGAACCAAAACTGATCCACTTGTTGGACTTCTCCAACAGCCTAAAGACACTCTCATACCAGAACTTTTAAGAAGAACAATAGGCATGTCCAAAATTTATCAGTCCAAAGCTTTTGATTTCCCGTTGGATTATGCCGCTCTGAATTAGTTCAGTGGTTCCCAGAAGTACAATCCAATATCTGTGATATTTCAGATATAACTTCCAGATTAGGTTGGTCTTTGTCAGAGTAGATCTACCTTTGCTGGGTCTAATTTGCACAACATACAAAGCCAACATGTGTTTGTTTGCTTTTGGCTTAATGGGTTGCATTTACCCCCTCTGAATTTGTTCAATCACTTTTTGCAGTTTAATGCATTGTTTGAGCCTGGCCATCATGGTTCACTCGATAAATCTTGGCTGCATACTTGGCCAATCCAGGTTTTGCATCTGGCAGGGATTCGCACAAATGGCAGAGGTGATCACTTCTGTTTACAGCCTCCTGAACACTGTGTTGCAGCTGGGATGTATTGTGAATTTGACCCATACATATTTGTTGTGGATCTGACAATCTTATCAATCAGTAATCCTGCTTGGGGGGGGGGGGGGNGGGGGGGGGGGGGGGAATCCAGAAATGTATTTTTTGAGAATGGGAACATTTGCAGATAGCAGTGAATTTTCATCACTTCTTTCTATAAGCCATAAGAATTGTTTATCCTTTCCAAACTATCTGATAATATACAGGATAGCTCAAAAAGAAGAGGTCTGGGGGCCTGTAAGAGATCTGGTTTGCCACCTTCCTGAGATATATATTTTTGATTGTAATTATGCTGCAGTTGTTGTTGTTGCTATTGTTGTCAATTTTGGAAATCACCTTTTAGATGTATAATCTGCAAAATGGGAAAACCTGGTTTGACCCAACAGGAATTTGGTTTGGATTTTGGTTATGCCTTCCGTAATGGTTGAGTTTACGTATTGTGCTATGTTATGCCTTGTTTAACCACAATTTGAGTAACCTCCATTAGCTGGCTTCAAGAAAGCCATAAATCATTATTTAATGATCAAACAAGCCAGAAACCAACATTTACATATAGAGTGGCTAATTTCACACAACTACAACCCTACAGAATTCAGTATCTTCCTTGCCCTTGTGCACCTCTTGCTACCTATTTAGGTAGCAATGAATAAGGAACTATGAGAAAACATCAGCTTCTATAGATGATCTAGAACTAATTTAACAAAAGACAGGTGTGTTAGGAAGGTGATGTTTCAAAGTCTGTCCAAATAGTTGCTTGATTAAGAAGATCTGACAGATGAACTTTTACAAACTTTTTGATCAGCTCTGGGTGTGTGGAATAACATTGGGTGGGGAATACTGCAACACTTCTGAACAGCCCTGACAATTTGCCAAAATCGGTTAAGATGTGGAGCATAGATAGTGGTGCTTGCGCCTTCATTGCCAACTTGAGAAAACATCAAAAATCCAAATTGGGTTTCTACCAAAAGCATCACCTTCTCAGCAAAGTTGTTATCATCAAGTAGGTTGTGCCTCACTGGCAATTACAAACCGCACAAATAATCTTGCTGTCAGTGAAACTATCAACAAAGTAAAATCTACAAAACTGTTGGTCTGTTTTGCAGTTTACTGCAGAGATGCCATCTTAATTTCCCATAAAATGGAGGGCTTTCCTCGATTTATTAAGTCAGTATTTCTGAAGTTCATTACACGATACCAAATTCTGTTTGGCCATTTTACAACATTTTTAATGAGAAAAGCTGGCATTATAATATTCATTTTCATATTACAGTAAAATAATATAAGATAATTAAAGATAAAAACACCACTTAGCTAAGGTCACCTCTTGAACTGATAGGCAAAGTGAACCCAAGAACTCTTAGCTTATAGATCTCACTTTTAATGAACTATTGGCACCTTTCACCCTTATGATTTTCCAGGATTCAAAGCCATTGCTGCCTTCTTGTTTCCCACAATACCAGTCATCTAATAACGTATAATAATTTCTGAACAGGAAGCAAAAGCAACAAGAAGACCGTCAAGTGGAAACTAGTATAACTTGGAGATCAACAAACCAAGAATTGGAATTCAATTTGCAGGACATTGTATTTTGTGATTTTCTCCAGTTCTTTCTCTTCTCTTCTGCTGTCTGTAGGTACCACAACATCCACTATGCAGCCTTTTTGGTCTTTTTTTTTATCAACAACTGTTAATTCAAGGGGGTGCTTGCCTAGAAATGGAAACAGAACTGTGGCAAAGAAAGCAAAGATAATTCCAATAGTTAATCCCAAAGCAACCGAAGCACCACTTAAACACTGTCAGCATTGACAAAAATCACAATCAGTCAATTGCAAAAGGTAGCTTTACTTGGAACAGCTTACATCCTGCAATGATACTTTCTCCAGTATCAAACAACTGCCTATCTGAGTTCCTCAGGAAGGACTAAATAGATGGATAAAAATTCTAAATCCAGTCTAAACAGTTATTTATTATGATTGGTTGCACAGTCATCCAGATGCTGGATTTTGTTTTATTCAACTTATTATTCTGTTGAGTGGCATATTTCCAACTGTAGTCATAGTAACCGTCAAAAAATGACACTGTTCGTATAACTATGAGCTACTGGTTGTCTAGGAACTCCCAACAATATAAATCTAGTAAACAAAAGAGTGAGTAATTTACACCATGTGAATGAACATGCATCCTTGCAATATCTGAAACAGCTCAATGGACTTTTGGGATTCATTTCATATCTACCCCACATTCATGGCTGAATGGAGCCTCTCTCCATTCAGCCTCAGTCAACATCCTACTTTCTGTTCTTCTCCTACATCTACTGCTTCTACAACCCACAGATACAATTCATAGCTCAGAACTAAAATGATTAACCACTTCCTCTTGCATATAGCTCCTAAAATTATCTTTCATCTTCCCCAGAGGCACCACATACATGAACACACACTCACAAAGAATTATCACCCCTACATATATTTTTAAAAAAACCCTCTGCAAATTGAAATAATAACATTCAGGTGTGGTCTCGAATGCAGCTCTAATGGTCTCACTGCTGCTGTTCAAGGTACAAGCTTGAAAGAGATAAGTCTTAATTATTAATTCTGGGATGTATGACCTCTACAAGGCATCTATTTCAAGCTCCTTCTTCATTACAACAGTGGCATGATGTTAATGGTACCCAGTCTTAATTAAGGTTTAAGGTTTGTAAGCATCCCTAATGTGATATTTGTAAAATGCTTTAAATACAAGGAATATGCAGAAAGTCAGAAAGTACAAAGGCTAGATTAGACCACATGGGACTACAAATCTGTAGTTAGTGTGTTGTGAGAATCTAGTCATTGTCTTAGTATATTTATGAACCAAGATATCACACTACATCATAAAAGGATGTTATTTACTTGAGCTTAATATACTTATGTAGACATATCCAATGTATTTGTAATCTAGATTCAGTGAGGGTGTTATTGTTACTGTCATTCATCCTGCCAATGAGAATGACACACGAGTTGTGGTTGTATAACGCACTGATCCAGGTGAACAATTTAGCCCATTGGCTTGTAGAATGAGATGAATTATAAAGTAACCAAGAGCACTGAGATTGTAGAGCAGGGATGTCAAACTCAAGGCCAGGGGGCTGGATCCAGCCCATAGGGTGCTTAGATCTGGTCTGCGGGGCCTCCCTGGAAACAATGAAGGACCGACCCAGGGTGCCTCTGTCAGCAAAAACAGGGCTCTGTTTTCTCTGGTACAGAGGTGCAGGAGGCCATCATGGCCAAAAATGGAGATGGGGAGCCTGTTTTCGCTGGCCGAGCACTTGGGCTGCTACAGACAACTCTGACACAAGTGACATCAAGCTGGCCATGCCCACCCTGGCCACGCCCAGCTCAGATCCCAAGGTCAAATACAACCCTGATGCAGCTCTCAATGAAATAAAGTTTGACACCTCTGTTGTAGAAGAAATTTTTAAAGAAATATTAAACAAAATGTTAAGGAACCTTCACTTAGCTGATTGCACAAATGCAAACCACCAGATCCTTCCTTGACTGATCTAATTTGAGCATGTTGTATGCATGAACGTAGCCATGAGAAACTGCTTCGATCATCCACATTTCTCCAGCATCTTACCTGTGTAACCGGCCAGGGCAGCAGCAGGGATGACAGGTTTGTCCTTGTTCATGTCAGTTCGGTCTCGAACATAGTCCTTGAAAGTGCCTTTGGGCTTGTGGTTGGGCAGAGGGACAGGATAGTCCTCCGAATCAAAGCTATCATAAGAAGGGACGCGCTGGAGACTCTGGAAGGATGACTGGCTGCTCCAAGACTGCGCCAGACGGTCACAACTGTCATAACTCTCTATACTCTCAAAAGAATCTTGGCCCCCAAGTTTACCTGCAAGGCAAGAACAAAGGAAGTTCACCTCCAACCAGTGACTGAGATGCCTTCATAAGAAGAAGAAAACAGCCCAGGTTACAAATAACATCTGACTGCCTGACTACCTGTAGACTACCTCCAGATCCAGAGGTGGTATTCAGACAGTTCAGACCGGTTCTGGCATACTGGCAGCAGAAATTTTGAGTAGTTCAGAGAACCAACAAATAACACCTCTGGATGCTCTCCCCCACCCTTTCTTGTCCTATATTCCCTTGTTTTTTAGCTCAGCTGATTCGTACGACTAAAAAAACAGCTCACCTCACTAGCGCTGATAGAGGGCATTTTTTGAGTGCTGTGTGCATGCGACTGCAACGCACACTCTCATAGAACCAGTTGGAAAACATGTAGAATCCCCACCACTGTCCAGATCCTCCCCAACATTGATTTCAAGATCATATTTTAATGTGATAAAAAAGAAAAAGTCATAAACATGGTGAGCAATCATTTTAACCATCCTAAATGAAATATTATTTTAGATTGATTCATGTTGCGGCCCCCAACTGCATCATTTTCCCCTTCTTTCTAGCAGCATGGCCGCCAGCCTGTCCCTCAAGAGGTTAAGGTAGTTCTCAGACAAAAAGAAGTCATGCAGTCCCAATATTTTTCTCCTGCAACTCCACCATGAAGGCTTTTGTGGTAGGTTTACTGCTGAAAAGGAGCCAGACATGAGTATCTTCAGGTATAGATCTGCCCTGGAGGGCTGTTGGCATGATGGGTTTAGAAGGGCGCTATGCCATATTGGGTGGTGTCCAAAACAGCTGTAAAGGAGAGGCTTAAGTTGAAGCTGCAATGAGATGAAGATGGATCTCATATTCCCTTCTTTAAGTGTTGTGTCCATCTGACACTTGCAGTTCTTGGTGTAAGTAATATCACTTAATCTTTTGAAGAATTCATAGCAGGACCATTATGAAATCAGAGTTCACAGGGCGAATCTATCTTCTAAACTGCCTGAACATTGTCTCCATGTTTTAAACATTTGCATGACTTTTTCTCCTACTCAGGTAAGGATATTGCCAAACCTGAGAAGGGACAGAGTTCTTTATGGCTTTCACTGGATCCTAAGGAGGGAAATAGCCTGGACTACAGCTCTGGAGCCATAGTGGAATATAGTCTGGATTCCAGAGGACAGAGATAGTAAATTTAAGTAGTTTGGTTGGGAGATAGAGGGTCAAGTGAGCTAGAAGTTCGCAAGAGTATATCTCTAATGATGCAAGTAGTTTGCTTTTATTGGGGAGGACTTCTGCATACAGGTGAGGAACATTGACTTCTTAAAAGTAACTTTGTGTGTGTGTTTCTTGCTTTTTTGAGCTGGACAGGAACACAGTCTTACAAGAAAGGCCAAGATTATAAACCGAAAGTAGTTCAATCTCACATTCAATCTCGAGTTCAATCTTCAGTTTCTCCATCTAACAACAAGATATTACAAGAAGAATGAATGATGTCTTCATGCAGATTACTGAGCTAGATGGAGAAACCATTTGACCTGCTATAAGGAAACCAGATGAGAGGAAACAGTGACCTCTATAAGGATACACAAGCCATAGCATGTATGGGTATTCAGTTTGTTTCGGAGTATTTTCCCACGTCAATTATTGTTTATGCTTTAAAGTTGTAAGCAAGTTAAGATCTCTGCCTAAACGTTGCTACACTTTAAGATACACAATAACGAGCGTGGAAATACCGAAAAAAGCTGAAATGAGAAGCACAGGCTGAAAAACAGCCTGAAGGATGATGAATGAGACTTCATCGAACACGTTGCCTAGATACTTCCAATTACGCGGCCGAGAAAAAACCCGAATAACAAAGATCATATTATATATATATATATATATTATAAATTATAATAACTATATATATATATTAATTAATATATATATATAAATATCATATATATATTATATATATATTATATATATACTATAATTATAGTATTAATATTATATATAATATATTATAATATTACTTTAGCTGTACTTACTATGGTGTGCTGTTAGCTTCCTCGGGTATTATCTTTTAATAGCACTTATAATGACGTGGGATAATACCCGAGGGAAGCTAAACAGCACGCACACACACACACACACACACACACAACACAACATACGTATACGTACATACATACATACTCATACATATACTAGTATATATATATATCTGATGTATGATATAAATATATATGGTATGTATACATACACACATATGCATTTATTTGAACACTTTCAGATTTCAGCCACATATGCAGAGCCCTCTGTTACAAACAAGGAGAGGTTGTGCATTGTCTCCTCTTCTTCCTCCTCCTCATGACCATTAGATGTTACCTCAGTCCTGGCAAACATGAGGGTTGTTTATTCTTTGTTTCTTAAGAGATCACTTCTACAGAAATCCAAGTCCGGCAACTCTGCCCAGATTAATCACTCTTACTTCAGCTAAAAATCTGAATTCCTACCAAAGCACACAGGTTCAAAAGTGAACAAATAAAACAAAACAAATAAGATCTTACACTGCTTTCTCTGGAATTCCACTTGATGGCTGTTGCTCAACCATTTCAGTTTTACTGACAACCTTAGGAGTGTAGTAGGATCATTTGAGTTCATTAATTACCAAAACCAGTCTGAAAACAGCTGCTGGGATTGTGTAAGACACGGGGGGAGGAATTCATTGGCAGAGATGGTAGCAACCAAAGCCCACATAATAACTCTCAGAGGTGGGGAGAAGGCTTTGAACTGGCCTATTTGCCATGTTTTGATTTGACCTTCATATCCTGTGCACTATGTACCTCCCTATCCACCCACCCCCAAAATACATCTAGTAAGAATTTAAATAATGGCAGGAATCACTTGCTTGAGATAAGCAAAGTATAGAGTCTCTAAAATCTAGAATTTGAAAGGCGTGCAATGCCTTTCTCATATTGCATCTTTAGAATGCTCAAAAGCAAATGCATGGCTTAAGAAAACAAACAACTCTTCAACAATTCTATTGGTGGTATTTCTAGTTGAAAAATCTTGCATAGCATAGGATAGGAAAGTGTCCATCAGTCAAAGGAGATATATCACCTTGCCAAAATAGTGCTATTTATTTATTCATAAACCTGCAAAGTGATCCCAAAGGAGGGATAAATTTGTTAAACAAAAAAACAAAACACGTTATTTATTTAGTCGGTTGATGTGCCCAATGAGGGAGCTGTATCCTGTAAACCTTGGCTGATCTCAAAAGAGCTCAGCAAGGTCAATTAGACCAGGATAATACTTGGATGGGAAAACAAGGGTGTAGGCTACACTGGAAAATTAAAAAATAAATCCTAGAAGGCAAACCACTTCCAAATAGTTGCCAAAAAAAGTACATGGATGTTTCCAGAATTTTTTCCATTTTTAAATATTGTCTGATAGGTGAGCTTAGCTACTGTGGCTTGATCACAGTGTCATCTCAACTAACCATAGCATGTTCCAAAAACTGTGGTTCAGTCATAGCTTTTAGTGATATAAAATCCCAGATAGTGCAGTTATTGCACAACAGTAGGTGAGCTATTGTTTGTTCATTGGTTTATTGGTTTTTGTGCTAAAAGAAACCAGACCAAAAGGCTGGGTTTCATGGGAAAAAAAATAAAACCATATAAACCCCACTGTCAAGTGTAGACAGGGGTGTCTGGGAATCAGAACTGGGGCCAAGAATGAGGTCAAATCCAATTTATTATTGAATAAAAAAAGCTGATATGGATCTGAAATATATATTAAAGGTATGGTGGTGATGATAATGGATTTATAGGTATATACATGTTTGAAACCAAAGTCATTCAACCTTATTTTCAAATAAGCCTGATCTCCCCATTTGAGTGAGGAGTTTAACATACATCTTGCCCCCTGAGTTTTGACACAAAGCAATTCACAGTGTCAAGGGGGCCATTAACTTATGACAGTTGCACATTTTTTTTTCAATGGCCTTTGCCAGTTCTTCAAGATGTCTTGGACTATGACTTCCAGAGTCAGTAGTTGGGGAAGACTAGATTAGAACATTTCTCCAGTAAGATCATTTAGGCATCCTATACCAAAATTATCCACCATTTAGAAAAAGTTGTCAGAAATAGCAGTAGCACTAGCACAGTACTTAAGCTTATAATACCACTCTGTAATGCTTTAAATGGGTGGTTTACAATGTTAGTATATTGCCTCTAACAATCTGGGTCCTCATTTTATCGACCTTGGAAGGAGAGAAGTCTGAACTGATAGCAATAGCACTTAGACTTATATATTGCTTCACAGTGCTTTACAGCCCTTTCTAAGTGGTTTACAGAGTTGGCATATTTCCCCCAACAATCTAGGTCCTCATTTTACTGAGGTCAGAAAGATGAGAGGCTGAGTCAACCTTGAGCAGGTGGGAATCGAACTCTGTCAGTCAGCAGCAGAATTAGCCTGCAATACTGCATTCTAACCACTGCTCCACCACAGATCAAACTCTAGACTGTGGGCAGAGTTAGCCTGAAATACGGCATTCTAACCACTGCAACACCAGGGCTGATTAAAGGCTCACCAGCGGATTGAAACCATGATCTGAAGAAGTTTTTTGCAGTACCAGGAATGGAACAGAAGCAACCACAATGCCCCAAATAGAGGGGCCCTTATTATCTATTTGTCTACACTACCTCGGCTGGCACGCCCCATGCACATGTTATCCGGTGTTACGACTTCCTGTTTGATTGTGAAGTAGTCTGTCTGCAAGGAGTCCATCTGCACTGGGTCGCGAAGAAGGACTGATGGGTACTCATTCTCATATTTGAGAGAGAGGAGCTCCTCAGAGCTGATTGGATGGAGAGTCTGGTAGGACTCTGTGATGAAGCTGGGCTCAGAAAACTCTGATGGAGGCACACACTGAGCATGCTCAATGCCATAACCTGCAAGGAGAAAAATGGCATGAAGTGGTGATCCAGAGTTTTAGGGACCTATGTGGGCACCTCAGCAGAAAAGGCTGCTGTCTAGGATTTGCCAAAGATCCTGCAACATGCCCTTTCTGCTAAATCTGATGTTATAGGCAGATGTAATTGGGAAGAGGTATACTAGGTAACACATTCCAATATATGTTTTAAGTTAACAGAACATATATTTAGATTTGTTTAGAGCCCAATATTCTACACATATTAATTTACCTTCTTGTAGGAGGGAGGGAGGGAGAGACAGAGAGAGGGAGAGGGAGAGAGAGACAGAGAGACAGAGAGACAGACAGAGAAAGAAAGAAAGAAAGAAAGAAAGAAAGAAAGAAAGAAAGAAAGAAAGAAAGAAAGAAAGAAAGAAAGA
>BHFT01026338.1:30820-61565 GCA_004320025.1 Laticauda laticaudata
AGAAAGAAAGAAAGAAAGAAAGAAAGAAAGAAAGAAAGAAAGAAAGAAAGAAAGAAAGAAAGAAAGAAAGAGAGGAATTGGACTTACTAATGAAGTAGTCGGATGTATAGCGAGATTCTGGATAGGCAGTATTTATTCCATTTGCTGGATATGGCTTGATCTCTTCTGGAGCAAATAAATGAAAGAGAATATCTCAATTATTCAACAACAATACAATTAACAATATACATCGTTAGGTGAAACTGAGAAACTGTGACTGATGCAAAGTCATCACACAACATGGTGATGAACATGTCAAAAAGGGCCCATGAAGAAAAAAAATTATGGAAATACTTTGTTGAACATTGGAAGTGGTAATTACCAAGAAATCTGCTATGGAAATGCAACACGTGGACCATAAAGGCATGAATCACCGGAGTCCAGTAATGTACATGTAAGCATGGCTTTCCATGACATGAATGAACATCTGTATTAAAATTTGTATATGATTTCCATGACTTTTCCTATATAACATCTATTATTTTAAACAGCTTGAAGGTACTGACTGCAATAAGGATAGCAAACTGGTATAATCAACATTATTTGAGCACAATTCCCATCATCACCAACCATATGCCAAGCTGGCTAATGGAAGATAAACATGAGAATTGTCCTCCTTAAGTTCTATTAAACAAAAGTTGTTGATACTGTTACATGACTTACAGTTGGGTAATAGGATTTTCCCTCAATTTTTATCAGACTAAGAAAACTGTTTGTGGCTGGCAGCTACATCTCATGAGTATGCCATTTGGCACAGTCTAGTCATGTTGAAAAATCGCTGAATATTTTTTCAATGATTTTGGTTTAATTTGACTATTGTTCAAAACTGTGAACAAGGAAAGCATCATGCTTCTTTGCAGGAAATTATGTCATTGTTATTCAATTATTTGCAAACAAATTGCACACAGGGAAAAATGTCATCAGCAAATGAGATGAGTTCTCTTTCTATTCCTCATCTAGATCATTTATGAAAATATTGAAGAGTACCAAGACTAAGACAGAACCTACAGGTACCCCTAGGTTCTGTCTTAGGCTCAGTAATCTTACATCCCTCTGTGTAATTTGTTAGCCAAACAAATAGAATAATACAATTCTGTTAGTCATCAGGAGGATCTTGAGGAATTGGGGGAATCTAGAAAAGCATCTCAGGGGTTTATGTAGCCCATGAACTGTTCAATCAGGATATGAAGCCTCTATGCTCAATATCAGCTTGATTAGGCCAGATTGTACTGAGCAGCGTGTCCTAGCACCATAACTTCAAAAACTTTTACCAAAGCAACCATGAAGAATTGCATAGTCAAAGTAATCAAGATGGCTAGGGTCAAACCTTCTAACCTGTCCAGATTACTTTTATGAGCAGGCCTCCAGCACACAAAGGTATTTCAAAACATTTTAGCCAGAGGTGACTCACCTGCCACAGGCTGCCTTACAAAGACAGAAAAGGCATCAAGCAAAGTCTTCTTCATTGACATGTATTTCAGAATACTCAAAATTCGTCCCTTTCCATTCCCTGTGCCCTAAAATAAACCCTTGTTCCTCATAGTCAGCAGTGCCCTCTCATTGACTACAAAGCTGGTGCCTTCTCTACAACTACCATGTTTTCCCGAAAATAAGAACCTGTCTTATATTTTTTTGCCACCAAAAAAGGCACCAGTTCTTATTTTCGGGAGATCTCATCCACTGACTAACCTCATTTGCACGTGCTGCCTCCCTCCACCCGCCCCCTGGCTTCCTTTTCGTTGTCAGAGGCCTTCGGGAACAACTTCTTCTAGGTCCAGCAAGGCTTTCCAGAAGGCCTCTGCAGCCAACAACAGAGCTCCAGATCAATCTGGAGTTTGTTATCAGCAAACAAGTCTTCAGGAAAGCCTTGCCAGCCTTGCTGGCTGCAGAAGAAATGGGCTGGCTACAACTGTCCAAAGGTAAGTAGTAGGGCAGCTTCACCCCCATATGCCCACCCTAGCTTAATTTTTTCCCATCCACTCTGGAGTGGGCTGGCTCTTAATTAGAGCTTATTGGGGGGGGGTAGGGCTTATATTGGGAACAGGTGTAAAAATCAAGCTAGGACTTACTATCAGGGTAGGTCATATTTTCAGGGAAACAGGGTATAATCTGGTCTGTTCCCTTCTCTGCTGATCTGTCCAGGAGGAGGGAAAAGGGTACAAAACTCCCACAACTCAGCTCCCACAAATCTTAGTTTTGTTTAGCTCTTCCCCATCCCCCTAGCAGAAAGGGAGGTCAAAACTAGATTCTTTTTGAATGGATTATATACTATTCTCTGGCTGACCTCTGTTCAGAATCAGCAAAAATTAATAGGATCTTCACTTCATTACCTGGTGGGTCAAAACTAGCCATTGCATATGTGAATATAGGATTGAAAGATGACTAAGGGGGAAGAAGGGCTTCCCTTAACCTTAGCACTTTCATGAAAATTTACCCAATGGTCATGGTTTATACCTTGGGTGTCCAACCTTGGCAACTTTAAACATGGCTGGCTGAGGAATTCTGGAAGTTGAAATCCAGAAGCCTTAAAGTTGCCAAGGTTGGAAACTTTTGCTTTAGACAATCTTCATCTCACTAGTCATAGATAATAGCTATCAGACCCATGATGACTTCTCCTTTTTAGTTTTACAAATAGAAATAGAAGGTGAACATTGTTTTTCAACCTGTTTCAGCCATTGCAAAAAACTAGTCAAACTAGATGTTTTGAAGGTACCGAGCAAATGCTCTGGACAATTTTCCTAGCAATTTTCTGGACCTCCATAAATGGACTTCACATACAGCAAACTAAATTCCACTGCAATGTATGTAAGGATATGTGTATACAATCATATAAATGATTCAACTTGATTATTTCCCTAATGTCAGAATGCAAAATTCTGGTAGTTGTATAATGATACAGATAATGTATCGTTACAGTGATGCACTTGTTCTATTTCTCAGGGGAAATAATCTATTTCTCTATGGGGAATAATCAACAGTGTCTTCCTCCAAATGAGCCATTTAAACAAGGTTTTGCTACCTATGTTTCCAGGTCCTTATTTAGCAAAAAAGAGTCCTTATTTTCTAAAACTCAACCTTAATCAACTTTTGCCAATATCTGTAGCTTAAAAACCACTGGCTAATTTGGGTGTTGTTTTCATGCCCGTCAATTTCATCAACTAAAGTTGCTTCCTAGAATATTGTTCAATGCTAAGGAGATGCCACCCCTCACTAACTCCCAGGCAGGTAAACAAAAAAAAAGGAGTATCAAAGCAGCAACATGCACTGCTGTGCATTTAGCCAAGGCACTTAGACTTTCTGTATATACCACTTCAGAGTGCTTTACAGCCCTTTCTAAGTGGTTTAAAGAGTTAGCAACAATCTGGATCCTTGTTTTACTGACTGAAGAGGTTAACATAGTATCTGGGGAAATCAGCTAACATCCTCCAGTTCAGATTAGTAATCTCTGCAGTCATTGATTCTTAAAAAGTTTCAGTGTAAGGAATTTTTCCCAGTCCACCAGAAGTTACCTGGGATTTTGATAAATCAAATCTTTAAACCCTAGATTCCTGGTATACCATATGTCTTAGGCATGCCATAATGATGCCAGTGTACACAGCACAACAAAACACAAGGAAACTCAAATTTCTATGCTCTGCATGTAGCTTGTTCAGTTACTCAATTCTTGCACCAAAGCTTGTTGGAAATGAAAAAGGAGAAGAAAAGAACTGCAGCTATATGCCACCAACATGAGAAAGGAGAGGCTGCCCAGTTTACATCCAAATATGGTGGCGTGTTTATCTTTAGAAAGCCACAGAAAGTGGCAACATCCCCTACCTTTTTAGTGGATTTCATGGAACAGAAAAAACTGTCCCAGCCCACTCTTGCCTCCAAAAATAGAATAATAAACACCTGTCTCTACCTATTACAGAAGCCTCCAAAATGGTTTGCAAACATCTTAGTGGGCACCCTTTATTTACAACTGGTTTCACATTATTATTCAAGACTGAATGCCACTCTGTTACTTATTCTAGCTTATCCAGGGTAGTCCAGGAATAGCAGATGCTTTCCCATTATTTTTGGAAAAAGGAGGTGCCAGAAACACAGCTTTGCCCTTATAAACTGTGTGTAGCCTGGCAGTGAACTTGGTTTCTTGGCACCTTTTCCCCACAGGCTCCAAGGAGAATGAGATTTTTCAGTTATTTGGCAAAGAACTGAATGCTGGTAAACTATACACAAGCTGGAAAATCCCACCCATTAAAGCAGGGCACAGAAACACTTCCTATCTGTGGCTGAAGTGTTTTTTGTTTGTGTAGAACTCCTCCTCTTAAATGCATCAGCACAGAGATGGAAAAAATACTAAAAAGACTTTATGCAGGAATAATCAGCTACAGAGGGGAGAAAGGTATAATTTTACAACAGCATTTGGGTCTAGAACAGGTTGTCAAACTCAAGGCCCATGGACCAGATGGGGTGCTTAGATCTGGCCTATGGGGCCAGCCTGGAAAAGACCAGCTTGCGGTGCCTCTGCCAGCAAAAATGGAGCTTGGGAAGGTAAGCATGCCACTCTCCCCACCTTGAAGCTGGAAGAGGGCTATCAAAACAAAACAAAAACAAAACAAAAGGAGAAATGTTTCCCCCTTTTGCATATGAACATGCAAGAAAGGACAGGAAAGGATAAAGGAAAAGAGGAAAGACAAAGAAGAAGAAGGAAAGATGGAAAGAGAGCAAGGAAGGAAAAATAAGGAAAGAGGGAAAGGAAAAAGAAAGGAGAATGAAGAGCAGAGGAAAAAGAAGAGAAGGAAGGCAGGGAGGGAGGGAGGGAAGAAGGAGATTTTAATGTGAGGGAGGGTTTTCAAGAAGTCCTGCCTTAGCACTTGGCCATCACAGGTGCCCCGACACAAGTCCAGTGTCACATCCATTCTGGCCACGCCCATCCCAGTCACGTCCCCCCCAGCCCTCTGAGGTCAAACACAACCCTGATGCAGTCCTCAATGAAATCGAGTTTGACACCCTAGTCTCGTATATGTAGACTAAGTCAGCCACCTGATAAGATCCCTGTGGTATTGTACATTCTTGCAGAGTTGAATTCATTTCCAATTCATTGTTCCTCAACCTGAGCAACTTTAAAATGCATGGACTTCAAGTCCCAAAATTCTCTGGGGAGACAGCATGGGGGTAGCCTAGGGAGGGGATGAAAGATATCACTTTGGGATTTGATGATACTCTGGAATCCATTGACCTTCAATTAATCAACCCACAAAGTTGTCCACCTTTTTGGCTTGTCTGGGCTGCATTGAGTGAAGAGAAATTGTCTTGGGCCACATATAAAATGTATGATACAGTTAATGTATGTAAATAATCAAAGATATAGAAAACTAAAGAGAGTTTATTATAGGCCACATTACTAGCTGTCCAGGGCCACATGTGGCCTACAGGTTGTCAGTTGGGCACACCTTATGTAGATAGTTCCTAAATAAATAGAATCTCTTAAAGCAATTTCCTATATTCCCAAAATATAGATAAAGATTAAATTAGCTTAACAAATTTATGGGCAAGGGCAAGCTGCTTTGTGAGCCTTTCACTGTAACCGAACTCTGCCAAAATATTCAATAGGGATACCATATACTTATATCTAGGGATGCAGTGGCTCAGTGGCTAAGACGCTGAGCTTGTCAATCAGAAAGGTCGGCAGTTTGGTGGTTCAAGTCCCTAGTGCCATGTAACAGAGTGAGCTCCTGTTATTTGTCCCAGCTTCTGCCAACCTAACAGTTCAAAAGCATATAAAAATGCAAGTAGAAAAATAGGGACCACCTTTGGTGGGAAGGTAACAGCGTTCCATGCACTTTCGGTGTTTAGTCCTGCCAGCCACATGACCACGGAGACAGCGTTGGACAGCGCTGGCTCTTCGGCTTTGTAATGGAGATGAGCACCACCCCCTAGAGCTGGAAACAACTGGCACATATGTGCAAGGGGAACCTTTACCTTTATACTTATATCTCTGAGGAACAACTAAACACGATAAATGAAACACATATATTTGCCTTCATGTGTACAGTAAATTAAAGTGATGCAGGACCAGGAATGTTGATTTTTGCAGTGGGATATTCAGAAACTCCCATGAACTTGTGTAGTCTTCCAATACAGTCCTGATCAAAGCAACCCAGCTCTTTATTGGTGGTCATCATATGTTACCTTTCTGCAACATCTCCAGATGCTCCCAAAGAATGTCTCCTACAAAGTCTGGCGCTAATTCAAGGAAGCAGTCCTTTCCTAGAGCACACAGGGCAGCTCCATTCATGCAGAACTTCTGGAAGTCCACATCCTTCAGACTGAACTCATTCATGGCCCACATAATCCAGTCCCGTACATGAGTTTCTGTCCATTGGTGAGGATCTGCATGAGGAAACCACAGATGAAAAGGGTTACCAGGTGTGGCGTTTTGTACGCAGTTGACAGCATTCTGTTGGGAAAGGCTGCAAGACCTCTGCTAGCCTGAATTATTGGTCCTTATATCTCTCTCAGTGAAAAAAATCATACTGTACTCCAGTGGTGGGATTCAATATTTTTTTAATACCGGTACTGTGGGTGTGGCTAGATGGGCATGGCCAGGTGGTCCTGTGACTGGGTAGGTGTGGCTATATATATATATTTTCCTTTCGCAGCACTCCCCCCACGCCCCATTTTTTGCCTACTGGGCCTCAGGGAAGCCTCCTAGAAAGTAAGTACAACAGCGAGGGGGGGGGATCAACCGTGCCGTACAATTTAGATTACCTAGAAAGCAAGAAATCCAATGATTTCCTGCTTTCTAGCTAATTTAAATTGTGTGGCATAGCTGACCATTGGAAATACAGGTTTAGCTGAACCGGTAGCATTTTTTACTACCGGTTCACTTGAACCGGGCTGAACTGGTAAAATACCACCGCTATACTCTCTCCACTGTTGATAATCCAATGAGATGTAAGCCTTTTCTAATACACCAGCAGGATTGGCAAAGTGACCTCTTCTGGTCTGATAAAAGTTCTCCAACAGTTTTTATCCAAGGTGGCAAGAAGCTGGATATTATCCAGAAGTTGTTTGGATGATCAGATATTGGAAACCATCTCCAGGACATATTATTTGCCATTTTGCTCAGTCTGCAGATAGCCCTTGACTTACAACAGATTGCTTCACAACTGTCTGAAGGTACAACTGACCTCCTCAGGGGTACTTACAACCCAGTTCCAAAGTTACAACAGCTGCTCCCCCTGCAGTCACATTACCACATGTTAGGCATTAGGGAACCATCCCACATTTCCTGTCATTTGCAGTGTCTCACAGTTGCATGACTGTGTTTTGTGATGGTTTTGCTGAAAAAACAAGTATTTACTTCAAATTTTTGGCAAGATCAGCCCTGTGAACCAGGATGTTTGCTTAATGACCGCAGTGATCATTCTACAAGCATGGTGGTTGCTTAATCACCACTGCAAAAAAAGTTGTAAAATTGGGTCAGTCACATGGGTGGCCTAAAGGATGACAAGTTATGATCATTGATGGGGAAAACTCCATTATCGTTGTAAGTTGAGAACTGCCTATGTCAGCTTCTCAGTACTAAATAGTACTTCTTTCTTAATAACATAACAGCCACTCCTTAAAAATATTGTAACATATAAGAAAAAGGCTATCAGGTGTTTCCATCATCAAGTTGAATGTCACTTAGTTAAGTATCAGATCAAAGAAACTTTGAATCTCAAGTTTTTCTTTGAAGATGTTTTGCTTCTATCCAAGAAGCAAATGTCTTCAAAGTGCTTGGAGGTTTATCTGTGTCCTCAGGGTCACCTGAGTAGTGCTCCTACTCCTGTAGCCTGCAATTTTTCCTCTGGAAATCCATTCCTACTTCCACACCATTCAAAGGGTGTTCATGATCCCAAATTCTATAGCTAAAAGTCTGTAGAGATTCTCAGTCATTCAGGTCATGATTGTCCCAAAGGTGCTTTTTCAGGAAGCAACTGAATTTTCTTGGTTTTTTTTTTTTTTGAAGACGTTTTGCTTCTCATCCAAGAAGCTTCTTCAACTCTGACTGGATGATGAGGAATGGAAAGAAAAAACAAGAAAGTCAAGTTGCCTCTTGAAAAAACACCTTTGGGACAACCATGATCTGGATGAATGAGAATCTCATATACATGTGAATCTCAAGGTTATTGAAGGCTACAGAGACAAATCCTGAGGAACTCTATGTCCTAGTAATTACAACATATCCATACATGATAGAACTGCTATCTTTTTGTCCCAAATGCTGTGCAATGTTCAAATTGCTTTTTATATACTAAATAAAAGCTGAATGACATAGGAGGGGCCCTAGAATATATTCCAGAAACCCATTTAACTTGCACCTGTTTGAAACCACACAAACTTGTAGCACATTGGCACAAATCAACATTTGTGACATACCTTTGGGTATTCCCAGTCGTTGCTGCTCTTTTGTGAAACCACTGAATGTGGCTTTTAATGCCTGAGACATCATTTCTTTGCTGCTTGGAGTTAACAAAGGCACATCGGCACATTCCATATCTAGAAGACAAAGATGAGAAAACAGAAACATCAATGGATACCAGTGATATGGATGGTGAAAGGATCAAGGGAACCAAAGTCATAGAACCAATGTCAATAGAGGTCCACCATATTTTTCCTGGATAGAATACTACTCAATGAGGCAATTTAAGTTGACTGGCAAACAAGAAGATAATATTCTATCAGCAACCAATGGAAATGGACTATATGAGACTATTTTTGAGTTGCTGCTCTTTGGTTTTGATTGTGTAAAGATATGTAGAATTGAACAGTAGGTATTAAGAAAGACATTGAGATTCTTCTAAGAAGTTTTCTTTATGGTTTCATACCTATAGACAGAAATCTTGGATTTCTGGGAAAGCCAAGGGAAATCATCAAAACCATAAAAAAGCGAGAGTTAGAATATTTTGGACATGTGATGCGATACCTGGAAAAACACGGCATACTTCACAATCCTTCAAGGAAAGATTGAAGGCAAATGAGGTCCAGGAAGAAGAAGAACATTGTGGCTTCAAAATCTAAGGGGCTAGTTTGGACAAAACTCAACAGCACTTTTTTGTGCGGTTGTTGATAAAAAGAGGATCGCCAACATGATTGCCAATGTCTGATGATGGATACAGCACAAGAAGAAAGAGAAGACAGAAATCTTGCCAAACAAAAACAGTCCACTTGCACAATAAAAGATATACCTTGGGAATTATGATAAGACAAACTCCAGTTATCACAATAAGTTCAGCCAACTAGTGTGTATGCCTACATATTTTTATGGCAGTAAAATCCTCATTTAAAGTAAGGGGGTAGGATGGGGACTGAGAGTGTCACGTAAATAGAAAGATTTTTTTTCTCTGTCAATGTTTATGCTATTTTGTTTGACAGTCCACTAAGATACACAGTTTTGCTTGTTATCTTTCTTCAGGACTCACAAGGGCCGTTTTTGTTGGGATATTTAGGAGCAAATGCAATGGGAAACTATAAGCCAAGCGATTGGAAAACGAGCAACAGATTCCACACACTGTTTAAAAATGTCATTGGGATATTTAGAGGATTTTATTAGCAAAGCTCTGGAGAAATAAACACACTGCTGAGCCAACTCTGCCATCCATCTTCTGCTCAGAGATAACACCAAGGGAAAGTGTCCTGCACATTCTCCCCCTACTTCTAAGCAGCTTGTTGTGTTTTAATGATGGGCTTAGCATGCTTGGTGGGTAAAAAGAAAAAGAAAAGACCACCCACCAACAGCTCAATCACCTTTGCAGCCTGGTCAGAGGGCAGCTGGGTTGCTCCCTGGCTATGGGAGAGTGATTCAGGCACAGCTTTGAGAGGTGGGAGAAGTCTGGTCCTGACACTAGTTTTTCCGTTGGCCAACTTCAAATACAAAAAGAAGCACATGTGCAGAGCAGACCTTGAGAAACACACCAGGAGCAAGCCTGCGGGGCAAGGCGTTTCACATTCCCCTAAACCAGGAGGTGTCAAACACGATTTCATTGAGGGCCACATCAGGGTTCTGTTTGACCTCGAGGGGCTGGAGTAGGCATGGCCAGGGGCGGGCATAGCCAGCTTGATATCACTCATGTTTGGGGTGCTGTGTTGGCCCCAGGGCTCTGTCAGCAAAAACGGGCTCCCACTGAGCTCCATTTTCAGCTGCAACAGCCTCCTGGAGCCCTCTGACAGTGAAAATGGAGCCCGTGAGGCTCCATTCTGGCTGGAAAATTCTGGGAGTTCAAGTCCACAAGTCTTAAAGTTGCCAAGTTTAGGGACCCCTGTACTAAACCATAAGCCATAGTTTACAAACTACCAATGGCTGGCTTTGCACACAATGGCCTGCTTCATGCATTACGCTAAGCCATGATATCTAATTTGATCCATACTACAAAATTTGCTTGGTGCACACAGTTATGGTGTAACTTCCTGACTGTCTGGGTTTAAACTCGATGCTAAGTTATGGCTTAACTGGGGATTTGTGAACAAACCACAATTGACTGGGTTTACATAAATCTAACCCACCCAAACCACATTTTGGCTTAGCGCAGTGTTTGGACCAGGGATAAACACATATGTTATTATACTACAAAGGACATTGGATATCTAAACTGTAAATTCAATATAAAATTTCATTCTTCCTAATTATTCCTATCTCTTTCCTTGATATCTATTTTAAAGTTTCTGGTTCAGTGTAACAGGTCTCACATTAAAAAAAAAGGCAATATTTTCCTAAAATAAATTTCTTAAATATTTTGCTAACATTTATAAACATTTTGTTTCAAGCTGCTGCTGCTAAGAGTTTCTTTTTAGTTCCAGGGTTTTAATTAGGCTCTTCTCAAATGTTTTCTTCAAGCTTATTTCAGCTCAAGTGCTAGGAAGCATTTTTTACATTTCTTTTGCCCAGCTAGCATTTATTAAAAAAAATGAAGCCATTCTTGCCAAATATTATTCCCTGATTTGATTTCTAAAATGAGACCTGCCTTTCTGAATACCAAGCAATCAATTAAGATGAGAATTTGCAAACAAAGTAAGGGTAAGTGATGTTCAATCCTATGTTTAATTATAATTACTTCCAAGTAAACATGTCTTGGATTCAGTTGCATAATCTATTCTTCAAGTCAACATGTAACGGTATACAATACTTTAAATATGCTTACTCAGAAATAAACTTTATTTCAATGGGATCATTGCAGCCTTAAAGAGGCAGGATTGGTGTCTTGCTTTAAAGTTCTGTGGATAGGAAGTTATATAAGTAGGTAGGTAGATAGACAGACAGACAACGAGACCATCTTTATTGTTTTTGAAAATAACTCAAAGTTACAAACATATGCAACAAACCTTTCCTCCTCTTATTTTCCCCACAACAATAATTCTATGAGGTTGATGAGAGAGAATGAGTGGCCCTCAAACTCAGCCAACTGGCTTTCATGACTAATGCACGCCCAAAGTCACACAGCTGGTATCCATGCCAAAAGCAGGACTAGAAGTCACATTCTCCTGGTTTCTAACCTGTTGCCTTCAACCACTAAACCAAATTGGCTCTCACTAGACCAAACTGGGATGGATGGATAGATAGATAGATAGATAGATAGATAGATAGATAGATAGATAGATAGATAGATAGATAGATAGATAGACAGATAGATCAGGCAGGCAGGCAGGCAGATAGGCAGGCAGATCAGATGGACAGACAGACAGACAGATAAAATGGAAGTAATGTTCATTTAAAATTGATACTTGTTTTGTTCAGGATGACAAGAGCTTGCAGCATCCAATCCTGATCCAAGTTTGGTAACACATGAATTGTTCCCTCTTTAGCAAGATTCCAGCACCAGGTCTCCCTGAACAGATACTACTCCAACCCAGATTGCTGTCCAAACAGTTCAAATTTCACTCATGATCAACAAAACAGAGCTAGCAGTATAATGTTATTTTGCAATAGGGAGAACCAGCACAAATAATCCCACCAATTTTGACTTCAAAGCAGAAAACTAAGGCTTGCTTAACTGAAGAAACACAGCTAACTATTTCCAGGCCACATTTAACAGAATTACCAGAGTTTTCCATACATTTAGTACAGCCTGATATTATATAACAGACATCAAATGCCACCTTAAATAATTAACATAATCATCAAACAGTTATCTCATTACATGAAATCATGATTTGTTTAATTGTGTTTTGGATAAAATAAAAATGGTTGGATTCACACAATGCGTAATATACTAGGGCATAAATGTATATGTCAATTAGTGTCCTAAAATTATACTTTATTCACCTGTTAGTAAGCAAATCAGACTGTGCTTTCAAAGCCATGATGATTAGAATCACACAATATGTTAAACCCAAGCCAAATATACCTTACAGTTTAGTACAAGGTATGAGCATATTCAATATATCTGTTGTGAACTTATGACCTATGTTTTGAAGACCATATTAAAACAGAAAGAGCTCTCAAAGTTTTTGTTTCTCAAACAAAACATTGCTTTCCCCTTTTTTTATCAACTTCATATCCTTGTGTGTAAAAATTCCATAGTGAAATAGGTGTTTGTAGAATAAGTATCTAGAATAGCAGTAATGAAATAGCCCTGTTGAATTTGCATATGCAAACAAATTACAAGCAAATTGTAACATTAAAAGTCAAACAGCAACATGGTCAACTTTAAAATGAGGCAGGGACCCTGCTATTCTCCATGTTGTGGTTTGGCAAGTTCAAAACTCTCTCAACGATAATTTCCAACATTGTTTATGACTGAGCATTCCTCATATCTGTTCTATTTTGACCGACATTGCTGAGTTGCTGCTCAGTTGTGGAGGAGAACCATATTTTCATCATCACTGATTCACAACAGCATTAGAACCCAAATCATGGCAATTTAAGCAACATTTAAGGCTCATGTGACAATAATAAGTGGAGACATTCCTCTCTATCTTTTTTTATATAAAATGCAAATCCCAGTTCCATTGTTCCTCATGACAAAGCTATTGTGCTCTTGTTCCTCTATAGTACCTTACACAGTAGCAAGTCCAAAATTGATGTCCAGTTGAGGCTGGTCACAACAGCAGTTGACTGACCTGGCCACCTCTTCTGCTTCCCTTCCTGTCTGAAGATCTGATGGATAACCAACAAGGTCAAGGGTCAAGCTCACTATTGACTTCAAGAAAAGCAAAATGTCACTCTTGCCACACTTCACTCCCTGTAGCCATATCTACTAACTCATAAGCCAACAGAGAAAGAAACCTGATACAACACAGCATGGAGGACTGAAGCAAAGAAGTCTATGGCTAGATTCACATATCAAGTTAAGCCATAAAATGGTTTGCTTGCTTTGGGTTTTCCATTTTCCAGAGACTGTGGTCAGTGATGGATTAAGGCTTACTGGTGCCCTAAGCATAAATCTTGGTGACCCCCTCCTCTGTATATAATGTACAAATGAAGCCAGGTTTAGGCTACATAAAAAGTTTTTCTGTGGTGCCCCCTTTGAGCCTGGTGCCCTAACTACATGCTTAATCTGCTTAATGGTTAATACACCACTGACTGTGGTTCATAACTAATGAATTATTAATATTATATGGATGGTTGAAGTCCATGCATTTGAAAATAGGTAAGGTTGAGAAACACTGTCCTAGAGAGAAGTGAAGTTAGCCTAGATCAGCTGCACATGAGATAAGCTAACAACTGCAAACAATGCTTGGATCTCTAAGAGCAGGCCTTCCTGATCCTGAAGACTGGCATGCTGGCAGTGGAACTCTAGGATTACAGATTAACAGGTTTGGAAGGGACTTTGGAGGTCATCTAATCCAACCCACCACCCAAGCAAGAGACCCTACACCATTTCTGACAGATGGCAGTCCAGTCTCTTCTTGAAAGTCTCCAGTGATGAAGCTTCAACTAGGAGTTGAAGTCCACAATTCTTAGAGTTGCTAAAGTTGAATACTCCCAACCTTGAAGGTCCCTCATCTTCTATATCCCTCCATGCAGGACATGAACTGATTCAAAATTAGAGAGGCGGGAGCGAGAGAGAGAGATCTGTGGGGATTTATCACAGTGAAAGCCTCCAACCAGAAGCATATTGCCTCATCTTGGAAAAATATTGTCCAGGTGAACAATATTATCCGTTAAGACCTGTTGCTAGGGGTGAAGATGGTATGGAGGGAGAGAAAACATTTGAGCAAATGAATCTAGCTGAGCCCCTCGTCCCATTTATTTAGGCAGGATTCACTGAAATTTGTCTGCACTTTTGAACTGTTTTCACAAAGGCCTGGCTCTCACTCCCACACAGGAAACAAGAGCCAATATGGGCCTGTTTCAATTAAGGCTTTCTCAGCATTCACACAGAAGAGGGAGGTGGGAGTAAGGGAGGTGGAGGAGCATCCAGATGTTCATTAAAAAAAAGAAATGGGTGCATTTATGCACACACCCCACAGAACTGTCAAGGATTTTGTCTTTCTGCCATCTGATTGTCCCCAGTTGAAGCTTGCTACCTTTCCCTACTATTTTAATAGCAATAGACTTATATACCGCATTATGCGCTTTACAGCCCTCTCTAAGTGGTTTACAGAGTCAGCATATTGCCCCCAACAATCTGGGTCCTCATTTTACCAACCTCAGAAGATTGACTCAACCTTGAGCCTGGTGAGATTCGTACTGCCAAATTTCAGGCAGCCGGCAGAAGTAGCCTGCAGAACTTGTACTCTAACCACTGCGCCACTGGGGATCCACTACTGTATGCCCTAAGCGGCCATTTAAATACGCACAACAGGTAACTTTTTCTGTAACCATGTACAGCATTCATAGAATCAAAATCATATAGTTGGAAGGGATCTTGAAGTCTTCTAATCCAGTGGTTGCCAAATGGTGGGCCATGGCCAAATGGTGGTCTGTGAGAAAATTTTGGTGGTCTGCAGAGAAATGTCATCCCCAGAGCATCTCCCAAAGCAATTAATCCAGGCTGTGCAGGAACACAAGACTGTGCCACCCACATGGCCCACGGCAGAGTTCTCTCTCCCTCCCTCTCTCTCTCTCTCTCTCTCTCTCCTCTCTTTCTCTCTCTCTCTGTCTCCCTGAGAACGGAGCTCAAAAACAGGTTAGGAATGTGGCTGCCTTGGAGGAGGTGGAGATGTGTGAGGGTTAGGGTTAGGGTCTCTCTCTCTCTCTCTTTCTGTGTGTGTGTGTGTGTGTGTATGTGAGAGAGATAGAGAGAGAGAGAGAGGGAGGGAGGGAGAGAGAGAGGGAGGGAGGGAGGGAGGGAGAGAGAGAGAGAGAGAGAGAGAGAGAGAGAGAGAGAGAGAGAGAGAGAGAATGAATATCAGAACCAGACCATTGAGGTTAGATCAGATCTCTCTCTCTCTCTCTCTCTCCCTCTCCCTCTCCTTCTTCCTCCCTTCCTCCCTCTCTCTCTCTCCCGCCAACGTCAGCAAGCCACTGTCAGTCAAAATTCATATTAGTGGTCCATGGGATTTAAAATTATGAGTTTGGTAGTCCCGGAGGCCCAAAAGGTTGGCGACCCCCGTTCTAATCCAACCCCCTAACCAAGATGGGAGTCATTATTCCTTCCCAGACAAATGGTTGTCCAATCTTTTCTTGGAAGCCTCTTGTGATGGAGCATACAGTATATCCAGCAACATTGCAATCTTTTTAAATTGCAGAGTTAATTGTGCCCAGATAGGCCCATCTAACTCATTTACTCGGCTTTGGGTTACTCCAGTACATCACCCCCACTGTTTCAACCAAGTGTTATTTTCTGTATGAAGCTGTATTTCACTGTCTTCATTCAGTGTTCAAAACGATCCTGTGGTTAAGTTGAAAAGGAGAAGGGATATCTAAAGCTATTAACAAGTAGCTTCATTGTGGCACATTGGGTTGTCTAAGCTATTGCTTCTTTCAGCAAGGTGTGATAAACAATCCACAAGTGTCTGGGTTTGTACACCAGGGTGGCATGCTCTGCAAACCCACATAGCATGCCATCCTGGTGTAAAAATGACACTGGCTAGTTCTCCACAAAATGCTGAACCAGAACAAAATACTTTATGGCTTAATATAAGATTTAATAAGTGACAGTTTGTACTACTATTTCATGTGCATAAATTCCCATGAATGTCCTTGCTCATTTGGTGTTCCTATTGCACCCATGATGTCCTTCTAAAAATATGAATATTACATGCATTTAGAAACCCATCATTATGGAAATCAGCGAAGGACAGCTCATTTTTCACCTGGGCTGCAGCAGAACTTTGGGATTGAATTCATGTTTTTGCTCCAAAGCTACAAAAACAGGTTATTGTTTAGCAACAGCAAATCAAGTGATGAATCTGGGCAGTGTTTCACTTTCAAATTCCATGCTGTTTGGAAGCAAGTTGAATATATCCATCTCAGAGGTGGTATTCAGTAGTTTGTGACCAGTTCTGGAGAATCGGTAGAAGAAATTTTGAGTAGTTCAGAGAACCAGCCAACCCCACTCCCATCTATTCTCTGCCTCCCGAGTCCCAGTTGGTCAGCTGGGTCTTCTTTTGTTGCCCTGCACAGGAGAACGGAGCTGGAAAGCAGGTTAGTGGGGTAGGGAGGGAGTGGGATTTTGCAGTAACTTTCCCCCTGGAGTGGGGAGGGAATGGAGATTTTACAGTATCCTTCCCCTGCCATGCCCAGCAAGCCACACCCACAGAACTGGTAGTAAAAAAAATTTAAATCGCACCACTGATCTTCAGGGATCTAATTTCAGCTAATCTGATTTGAAGAGTAGTGTTGATGGCCCATTAACTCAATAGAAGTATTATCAAGTCTCTATGTTCTTGTTAGCATCTTTCATCTGGGTGTCTATTGAAAAAAAAAATTAAGTCAATTACCCTAACACTATTATCAATATGATACAACATTGTGAAAAAATACAGAAGGATAGTATCACTCATGATTAAACACGTCTCTATAACCATGACCATGTAATGAGAACAATGGGGGGGGGGGGAACTAGGCAATAACATTCCTTCCATTTTGAAATGCGTATTCTCTACACACAGGATTTTTTTTTTAAATAATAGCATTATCTCTGAAGATTGGTTGAATTATGTTCCAGTAAATATCTTTAGAAGCTCCAGATTAATCTATTAAGGTGCACAGCAGTTTGCATAAAAAATACAGTACATTTCTGCTAGTCTCTTCTAACATAAAGGTGCCTTTCTAACATTTTTGCAGTTGGCAAATGATTCAGCCTTCCCTTCCCTTTGTGATTTGGTACAGTATGTGAAGGGCAACATAGCCTGCTTCACTTGCAAAGCGTAAACCATGGTTGGAAACTACATTGGCCAGCTTTATATCTCCAAGGTCAAAACTGAATAATAATCACACGATGGTTTATTTGTCAGTGTAAAGCAGGCTTTTTGCTTGATTCAGTAAGCCTGGGTAAACCCTGGATGATAACCCTTAGCATCATGTGCAAACATAACTATGGGAAAGAGAATCAATGCTAAATATCTGTGATTCTTCTTACCACTAACACAGTCAATGGCATTTGCCAAATTTATTTAAAGCTGTCACTATACTACACTATGCTGGGAACAGTTGAGGGCAAAAGAAGAAGGGGATGGCACAGAATGAGGTGGCTGGATGGAGTCACAGAAGTAGTCATCGTGAGCTTAAATAGACTCCGGGGGATGGTAGAGTGCAGGTAGGCCTGGTGGAACATTGTCTATGGGATTGCAATGGGTTGGACATGACTAAGAACAACACTTCCAAGCTGTTCTAAGGGTGGGCGGATTTTCTTGAAATTCCTGGTACTTACGTATCAAGTAATTCTTAGTATAAACTTCAAACTTCCACTGTCTCCCTTCTCCACCTCCATCCGACTTCCCATAAGATAATTTACTCTAATCCTCTCTCTAAACTTTGCCAAATAGCTATAATCCTTCCCCAAAGAATAAGCTGAAAAGGAAGAAGGAAGATCAGCTAAACTGGCTAACAGATTCCAAGGGCAGAATGAAAGGAGAAGGATAAATGTAAATAAGACTCAAGAAAGAAACAGGACAGATTAGACACCCAACAGCCTCTTTAGAAGAGAAGGTTTTCAACCCACAGGGTGAATACTGTCCCTCAGCAAAATCCCACAAGTGGTTTAACTTCCATGATTCCTTTTTTTTAAAAAAAAAGGCTGAATTGTTTCACTGGGGAACTGGAGAAACCACTGCAGGAATGGGGGCCTCCCAGATGGTTAGACTAACAAGAAGGTCATCAGCAGTTTGGGAACGACAGCTCTCCAACTTGCACTGTGGTTGCCAGAAACCACCCAACGGGTTTATCTCTGCCAGAACACCAGCTCATCTGGCATCTGTAACCACTTGGTGGTTAGAGAAAAATGGAAGAGGCCAAGCTTCACATGTCCAAAGGAGATACAAAGAAAGACCAGGTTCTTAATTAGTTATTAAGAAGCCAGCAGGATAAAACTGATATTAGCATATTTGTTCCCAAATCTTAAATTAGAATACTGTCAGAATATTGTCATATTCCCAATGCTGAAACATATATCCTTGCATATTCTTATTAAGATAACCTTTATTGTCATTTTTTTGCTGTGGGACTCTGGCACACATTAAAAATAAAATTCTATTGCCTGCTCTCCAAAGTGTACACAACACACATATAGATATGCTATAAATGTACATATGTATATCTCTACATGAACAGTACTACATATAGCTTATATATATGCTATAAACATACAATATATATCTACATTATTAACAGAAGAATAGAAGGATTTTACAAGGAGAATAGAGGAAAATAGAGCAAACAAACTTGCACATTATATTTACCCAGAAGATAAGAAAAATAAGCTTTCTTATCTTCCCCTTCCAATTCATATTTCAGCTCAATGAGCCATTTTAAGCAAGATACTAAGCCACAGACAAAACTACTAACAAATTAGGTGCAGATATTCATATAGTTTGACCCAGTCAAATGTTTTACATCAGAATTTCTCTCCCATGCTAATAGAAATGGTTCACATATAGTAAGTTTTAATGCCATTTGTTTGATTTTAGATTCAAAACAAAGTACCAGCCCTCAGCGTCATTTTATTTATAGCTCCAGGTCCCACATAGCTTCTTGAATAGTCTTACAAGTTAAAAATCCACCAGTTCTATCAAGGATTGAATGAACGGGAGGAGACAATGGTTAAGGTTAGAGAGAATGACAAGGAAGAACGTCACCCAGTTTGTGGTTAATGAGTGTGACCAATCACACATTCCACAACAATCTTCCAGGGAATAGGAAAGCTCTTCCCATTGCATTCATTTTATGAGAAGCGCATACAACCTGCTCGCAAAATTCCTGAAGTTCTCAGTGTCCAAGCCCTTTACTGACTAACGATAGAAGGGACAGAAGTCTACATTGGACCTACCCACTTCTCAATGAAGTCCTTGCTTCTCTTGCTGCAAAATTCTCAAGTCATTCATTCACCCATCCTAAGAAGAAATTCCTCGCACTGGTTTGACTGGAAGCCAGCGTCTTCCCATCTCTCTTTGCTCCTTTATTTAAGTGACTGACCTTGAGCAAAGTCCACTGCTGCTTCTTGCCAAATACATGGGAACCACATGGGGAGCAGTCGGGTTTCTTATGCTTAGGACAAGATGATATGGTTCACAGGCTTTCTTTGGCATGGACAGGCAGAAGTTATCCTCCCAGAGAAAGAATTTAGTTGTCACCACCATGGGTTCTTCCCTGTCTAGAAGCCAGGAGACTGTGACTATGACCACAATATAAGTAGGTGCTGCCAGGAAAGCTCATTCACATTTAACACCAGAATATTTGCTTACACATCTATACATGCATTTATTCCAATCACAGAGAGAATCTCAGCAGAGAGTAGAAAAGTGAAGGAATAGGTTGAAGAAAATTGTTCTATGCCGAGATGGAATTTTAAGCAACTTCCATGATTACAGTTGCCATCCTGTTCTCTTCACAATAGCTCCCTGAGATCACTTCAAGCGAGATAAATAAATTGATTGTTCCAAAGATACTCAAAAAAGTTTCATAACTGAATGGAGTCTAAAACCTGGGTTGCCTCCAACCTTAATTTTAAAAACACCCCATAGCATTCTGCTTTGCAAGGAGATTTAAACCAAAATTGTCAGAAGCTAATCCCCATGTGAAAATGGGCTGTCAACGATCATTTTTTTGGGGGGGGGCTTACCTGAAGGCCTTTGATCAGTGGTTAAGCCAAATCATCCTGGCTGATCTGGATGATCAATGCTTGACTGGAATTCTGAAATCACATCCCTACAGACTTGCGAAAGCACAGCATTGGCAAAGCCATTCACAGGACTATGTGATTCATTTACTTCCAAGTCCAAAAGGAGGAGCTGGCCACCTTTCTTCCCTCCTTGCAAGTTGAGTTAAAGAAAGTGGATATGCAAAAGAATTGAGAAAAGGAAAATAAAATCCAAAATTTAAACAGAAAGGGAAACAATTAAGAGAAAGCAAAAGCACAAAGAAAGCAAAGGTAAAGCTACCTGGAATAGGACTATGGAAATCATGTAGACATTAGGCGATAGACAGACAGACAGCAGACAAGACAGACAAGACAGGAACAGACACAGACAGACAGATAGATAAGACAGGACAGATAGGAATGTGAATATGTGATATGATATAATATAGGATAGATAGATATGATATATAGGTATAATATACAATAGATAAGATAGATAATGATATAATACAGGTATAGGTTAGATAGATTATTGATATAAGATTGATATGATATGATATAATAATATAATATAATATAATATAATATAATATAATATAAATAATATAATATAATATAATATAACTTATAATATAATATAATATAATATAATAAATATAATATAATAAGAAGAGATTAGATAGAAGATTAGATAGATAGATAGATAGATAGATAGATAGAAGATTAGAAAGATGATATTATATAATTAATATAGATAGAGATAGTAGATAGGGCTGTACGGTAGATAGATATTGGTAGGTAGATAAGAATATAGGATATGATGTAATATAATCAGATACATAAATATGATATAGGCATATGATAACATTGTTATAATATGATATAGGATAGATAGACAAATGATTAGTGCAGAGAGGGGGAAGGAGGAGAGAGAGAGGACAGACCACTTGGCAGGTAGGCACCCAAATTTTTGGATGTTGGCATTACTTTATTCGCGGGAATTACTTATTCGGGGAAAACAATTTTTTAAACCCAAAAAAACCTCTGTTTTGCTGGAGTTGACTAGGCTATTGCCAGACCACTGATCCAGAAACACTGCTGGAAATGCAGAAGAAAACCCTTATTCTTGTTCTACTTTTTTTGGGTGGGGGGGAAATCTTTGCAAGTCCCCACATGCTCCCTTTCTCAGCAGTGTTCAAGCAAGCCAAGTGGCTACTACAAAGCAGAGGGTGAGCAGTGGTTCATGTTTTTGGACACAGTGTGAGAAGGAGAGGGGTTCCCTTTCTCACCCTTGCTCTCCTCAAAGCAAAGAAGAAGGGGAAAGAATACAAACTTTCCTTCCCCGACCCTGCCAATCTGCATGACTAGCCTTTGGGTCACCGGTTCTGCAGTTTGCAATCTTTATTTTTATGTATTTATTTGATTTGTCAATCGCTTTCAAGATAACAGGTATAAGTATAAACAGAGTTATGAATACATGAAATGGATACACATAAGAAAAAAACAACAACAATAGGACAGAGACGGTAGGCACGTTGGTGCGCTTATGCACGCATAATCTCTACCAAACAAGAAAAAGTCTGGGCTAGGAGTTCTCACAGCAGCCTTGGCTGGCTTCAATCGCCCAGAGGTTGAGAAGCTTAAGCACCTCGTAAAACGCTCTGACGAAAGCAAACACATGGTGGAAAGGAGAAGCAGGGGGTGTCTTCATGACCGCAAGGAAAATCTCCCTTTTGAGAACAGCCTCTTTTGGGGGGGAGAGTCTTCCAAGAGATATCATGAGATCTTCCCTTCTCTTTAGAATTTGCTCCCTCCTGGCTCCTGCTGGCTGATGCAAACTGATTCAAGAAGCCAGCGGCCCAGGGGAGGTCTACTCATTCATTTGACTGTACCCCTCACCTCGACCTCATCCTTTCCCTCTCTGTCTCTCGAGGAGGAGATGAAAGGCAGGCGGAGAGCGCTTCAAATGAGTCCTTACGTGCCTTGTGCATGCAGTCAAAGCTGGAGAAGGCTTGGGTTCGGCTTGACAAAACTCCGACTGAGCCAGATGGCTGGTAAACAGGCATTGGCCCACATGTGGTGCACAGCTACACCTGTGCAAAAGGAGACAGGATGCTTGCATTCTCAAGCCCTCTGACACTTAATTGAAAAGGCTGTGAAAGTTGGACCGTAAGGAAGGCTGAGCGGCAGAGAATGGAGGCCTTTGAACTCTGGTGCTGGAGGAGAAGACTCCTGTGAGTCCCTTGGACTGCAAGGCGATCAAACTGGTTGTCCTGGAGGAAATCATCCCTGATTGCTCTTTAGAACAGGAGTCTCCAACCTTGGCAACTTTAAGACTTGTGGACTTCAACTCCCAAAGTCAAAGCTGGCTGAGGAATTCTGGGAGTTGAAGTCCACAAGTCTTAAAGTTGCCAAGGTTGAGACCCCTGCTTTAGAATTCAAGATCCTGAAGATGAAACTCAAAAGACTTTGGCCACCTCATCAGAAGAAAGAACTCATCGGAGAAGAGCCTAATGCTGGGAACAGTTGAGGGCAAAAGCAGAATGGAATGGCAGAGAATGAGGTGGCTGGATGGAGTCACTGAAGCAGCTGGTGTGAGCTTAAATGGACTCCAGAAGATGGTAGAGGACAGGAAGGCCTGGAGGAACATTGTCCATGGGGTCACAATGGATCGGACATGACTTTGCAGCTAACAACAACAAAGATGGAGAGCAGTGGTTTTAAGCAAAATGGGCAGCAGAAGGAATTGCAAGGAAGGCAGGAAAAGACACAGGCATGAAAAATAAAAGGGCTTGCCAGGATGGTAGCTTTGCTTACCAAGCCTCTGGAATCCCACAAGGACAGCAACTTTAAAATTCTGCATGAAATGAATATATTTAGAAAGCTTAAATTCTACAACTTTCCCATGCTGTTTAAATCAGGCCCTCTGCTGAACTTTTATCCTACATTTCTCCAAGGAACACAGATTGGCACCCACATTTCTACCGCCATCATTATCCTTACAACAAAGAGTGGAAGGGAAAGGCTTTCAAGCAGAGATTTTTCTGCTAAAGCAGCCATTAAGCCTGATATAGTGTGTTTATTATTTATTTAGTTATTTGATCTTCATCCTTCCTTTTATTCCTTCATTCCAATTTCATTTTAAATCATATTTTATCCCAAGTTCATTTTAAATTGTATTTTATTCCAATTCCATTTTAAATGGTTTTTATCAGATTTTTAACAATAATTTGTGTCTGGAACTCTGCACTTTGATATGGCCCAAGAGTTAATCAATCAAGTAAACTGTCTTGTGATTGACCTGATATAGTGTGTTTATTATTTATTTACTTATTTGATTTTTATCCCTTTTATTACTTCATTAAGTAACTCAAGACAGTGAACATACATATTGCTCTTTCCTTCTATTTCCCCACAACAATCCAGGAGGTGGATTGGGCTAAAAGACTGGCCCCAAACTTTCATGCTGAGGGTGTGACTAGAACTTACAGTCTCCTGGTGATTGGTCCAAAGTCACCCAGCCAGCTTTTGTGCCTAAGGCAAGACTAGAACTCACAATCTCCTCATTTCCAGGCCATCACCTTCATCACTATACAAAACTAGCTCTTCCCTGTCTTGAGTTTAATCTGTTTCCTACATAAGGTTCACAGATTGCAAACCACCCATACCTTGGCTTGGGTTTAAAGTGATCGCACATTCATTCATTCATTCATTCATTCATTCATTCATTTATTTATTATAGATTTATATGACTGCCCAACTTACATATGCTAACTCTGGGTTGAGAATCACATTAAAAACCAACAATATAAAAACCTTTGGAAATCCCCCAAACCTCCCCAAGGCAACGACAAACAAAAACAAACAAAATACTTGATCAACTTTGATTTAACCTGGTCCAGGCTTCCTGGCAAAACCACATCTTCAGGGCTTCCCAGAAAAGTAACCAATCTTATTTCTTGGAGAATGATGTTTCAAAGGGAGGAAGCCACTGCAGGGAAGGCCCTTTTTCTAGGTCCCATCATCTGTATTTCCTTAATAGATGGGATCTAAAACATACCCTGCTTTCCCACTCTGGTGGGCTTGGTAGATGTAACTGGGGAGAGGCAGTCAATGGTTTAGTACTTTTTTATTCGTTTGTTGGTTGGTTGGTTCCTTTACTTATTAATCAAATTTGTATAGCCATCCATCTCACACACACAAAGAAACCCCCCCAATTCTTAGCAGCATACAATAAAACAACAGATTAAAAAAAACCGATATAAAACTCCACATTAGAAGATAAACATAAAAACAAATTTGAGCACAGCCAACCAGGACTTAATTAATAATGTATGGCTTTGTGCAGTTTGTGTATTCAGTCCTATAATTTAGCTTTCTCTTTCCCAAGTGGGTGTTCTCCAACTTTGTACAGATTACAGCTGCTAGAATTCCCAGTTAGGATAGGAGTTCTGTAGATTCAATTCATCTTAAGAGAACTGGACCATGTTATCTCCTGCTGAGGCTATATTTTCCCACCAAATTGCTAGGATGGTAGCTTATTCCCAGGATTTCTTTGTCTGAAAGAACAACCTATCCATTAATATTTCAACCTCTGACTTGTTTATATGATGGAATGATGTATCAGAGCTTGGAATGTACTGAGAATAAAGCTATGCAGAACTTTAGCATAATTTGGGAATTGTATTCCAGTTCAACATTAAAAAAAAAAATTCATGGAAACAATAGCAAGTGTCTGTGTTTGTACAGTAAAACATCCAAAATATAAATATGTATTAGCTGTCTGATGAAACTATTAAGAAGTAATGAAGGAAGTTTGCTCATTAAATGTTTGAAAATGTCTTTTGACTGCAGAAACAATTTATAGGAAGGAATGTATCATGGCTCAGTCTTAAGGATCTCTCCTTGCATGAAAACATCCCCAATTTTTATTAAATTCTAAACCTGTTGAAGACTTTAAAATTCCACAACTCATGAGTACTAGGTGTACACGTAAACTACTCTATAAATCATTAATGAGCAATCTCAATGATTACCACACTAAGTCAAAAGAAAATAGGCTCCCACTGTGGTTTAGTACAGTGTATGAAATCAGCCAGTATGTTGCAAGAGTTTTTAGTCTGGGTTCTATATCCTGAATAATATAAGATCAGATTATATTATATTGTCAGACTAGAGTCCACTTCAAGACAGCCTTTTATTCCTGCCAGTGGACAACCAGATACCTCAAGGGTACTCACAAGCAGGAGATGAATGCAGGCCCCTTTCCCCTAAAAATGGTAGAGTAGTTGGAGATATGCCACCTCTACTTGGAGACAATATTAATATAATTGCTAGTTTTTAATCATTTTCTTTTTTCCTTTTTTTTCTGTGTGTTGTATATGTGTTTGTTTGATACTTTAGTTGTATAATCAATAAAGTTTGTTTTAAAAAAAAAGTCTTCAAAGGCTAGTGGCTCTTAATAAATCTGGCATCCACGAATTTATCCATCCCCACTTTTAAAGCCAGCCAAGTTAGTGGCTATCTCCGTGGCTTCTGGTCATGGATTCCACAAGTACTATACAAATAACTAATTTCTAAACCTCTTTCTAATCAATTCACTGGACAGCCAGGGGCCCTAATGCTTTAACAACAGGCAGAAATGACTCCCTCAGTTCATTTTCTCCCTGCTAGACATGATTTTATTTTCCTTTATTATGACTCCTGTTGGCACCCCCCCCTCCCCAGGATAAGGTATTCCAAAATTTTAGTTTTATATAATTTCAGTAGGAATATGCAATAAGATTTGTACAACAACCTTGCCATTTTGATTCCCAATCTCTTTCCTAGCATGGAATTTGCCTTTTTCAGATCTGCTGATCATTAAGTTACATCTTCACTGACATACCCACGATGATCCCCATATCTATTTTTGTAGTTAGTTAATGACTGCTCAACCTTGATCATTTGATTGACAATTGTCCTAAATTAGAGATCTTCACTGAGCCTTCCAGAAACAAGGGTTTCTTGATGCCCTCTGAACTTGGTTGCTTTCTTGCAGACATTTCTTTATGCAAGCTAGGTTACATAGTCAGTGCTAATGATGTTACTTAGTTTGGATAATGATATCTCTGCAAGAAAGCAGCCAAGCTCAGAAAATACCAATGAGTCTCATTTCAGCCCTGACCTACAAATATTCTCCTTTATTGGCTTTTAGAAATATTTTGGGTATTTATCATCTTGAATAACTTTGTATTGTCTGTAAATTCAGCCAGCTCATTGTCTGTTTACATCAAGACTATTAAAGTTTCAAAGCATTCATCCCAACCCAGATCCTTGATGGACTCCTTCTTAGTCTCCCACCACCCTAGTTTTAAAAAAAAAACATTAATTTTGATACCGTGATTTCTGTTTCTTAACCTCTTAGCAATTCATAAAATCACGATAAGGAACTTTGTCAAAGACTTTTTGAAAATCCAAGTAAACAAAACTGATAGGGCAATTTCCATCCATGACACTTTCAAAGTAAAGAAATCTCTTTAATGGATTGGTGAGTCAATGTTCACCTTTGCCATGCTAATTTTGTTCCAGTAAGGTTTATTACTCTAAGTCTCTTAAATTCTTTTGCTTATTGGTATTCCTTATCTTTCTGGACCTAATCCACAGCACTATCTCTAAGAAAAGATGAAGCTGCAGCCTTTAAGAGCCATGTTCCATAATCTTCACCAACAGAATCTTTAGCTGTGAGATTATGGGAAGAATATATATAGAGATTCTCAGGTATCCAGGTTATGGTTGTTCCAAAAGTGCTTTTTCAAAAGGAAACTGGATTTCCTTTGATTTTCTTCAGTTCTGAAGAAGCTTCTTGGATGAGAAGCAAAACATCTTCAAGGACAAAACAAAGAAAGTTCATTTGCCTTTTGAAAAAGCACCTTTGAGACATTATGGGGAGAACTAAACAGTGATACATCTGAAAGGCAGCAGTTTAGATAAAATTACAGTAGGGTAAGAATGCTCAGGATAAAGGCTGAAGACACCTTAAAGGTCCCTCCAACCCCCAACCAAGACAGAAGTCCTTGTACCATCCTGGACAAATTATTATCTAATCTTTGAAAAAAAACACCTCCAGTGATGGAGCATCCACAATTCTGTGAAGCCAGCTGTTCAGTTGATTAATTGTTCTCACTACAAATTTAAAACATGAGATCTTGCCTATACACAAATTCTTTCACCAATGGCCATGCTGGTCTGGAGCGAATATTCTACAAGATCACCAAATAAATCTACAAGATTAGATCTTTTCTTTCTGAGCAAGAAGATCACACCAGAGTCAACCTCCATGTTTTGTGCAGCACAGTAGACACCAAAAAAGAAATAAACAAGATCTTTCCTCCCCAAGTTTGTCAGATATAAAAATAAAACAGAAATGAAGAGTGTGAGAGACAGAAAATGTGTATTTTCCCAAAGCATAATTCAATATTCAAATAGAGACGCATGATGAACTTCAAAGACTGAATTCTATTTTTTTATTACCACAACTCGAGAAGCAATGGGGGAAAGGACATAAAAGCTTTCTTGATTTTCACTCCATTTCCATTTTGGACTCTGACTGTGTCTGTACATGAGCCAAGTATTTTAATTACTATTATTATTAGTTGTTTGACAGCCTTTCTCCATCAATCTTAGTAATTATATACATAATTTGCTCTTCTCTTTGTCCTCACTATCAGGCTATGTGATATGGCTAATCAGAAATAAGAACCTTTCTATTCCTTGAAGTTTCAAATTAGCTCAAATCTCATTTGTATTATCAGTCGAGGCTGGGTCATTGCCTGAATGCAGGGGTCTCCAACCTTGGCCACTTTAAGATTTGTGGACTTCAATTCCCTGGTTTAGGTGGCTGGCTGAGGAATTCTGGGAGTTGAAATCCACAGGCCTTAAAGTGGCCAAGGTTGGAGACTCCTCCACTAGAGCAATTCAATTTTCTGAATTAGTTTGGGAGAAAGTAGTCTTGTACATGGACAAAATTTATTCTGAATTGTATAATGCATTTTATTGGAGTCTCTCACTTTGATCTAAATATTCGGTTTGGAGATTTGGACAGTAATCTATAGATTTCCCTAAAAAAAAAACAACCCCTGAACCCTCAATTTAGGATTCTGGACAAAACAACTTCAAACTGAACATTTTAATCAAAGCTTTCCTCAGCCATACTATCTGCCACTATCCTGTAATTTGTTACATTTCCATTTCATTTGTTTAGAAACCTGGATTGTTTAGAAATGAACATGTTCCTAAAGGGTAGGATTTACTTTTATTCTGTTAATCTCTGCGAATGCATTTTGAAAAAAAAATCAGTGTAACTTAAAGAAAACAGCTTTAATCCTCCAGTTTCTGTTTTTCATTACAACTGTTTTCAGCAGAGACCACCAACTTCTAAAGCAATTTTGATTATACACGCTACCACTCTATGTTGCATCTATATTTGCATACACTGCTCTAGTTAAAGAGGTTGCAGCATTACTCCCTACCGATTTTTCCAAATAAGAACTCAGATAAAGTTAGCCACTGTCATGAAATCTGGGCCTGATTCATATGAGAAAAATGTAACATCCCAACCATGCTTAAACTAGCCTACTTTATATAGATAGTCCTCATTGTCTGACTGGAATGGAGCCTGACCATTATAGTCATACGCCACAAGGGTCATTAAAATCAATCAGTCATGTCAACAATTTTACAACCTTTTTTTCAGTTGTCATCAAGTTAAAGCGGTGGATGTATAGCAGATGCCACCGTTATTAAGCAAACCAATGGTTCCCAATGACATGATTTTGTGGAAACTGGAAGGGCTGGTTTTTGGCAAGACCATTGTAAAATGTGGTCCCGTGACCATCAGAACTTCAAATCTGAATTGTAAGTCCCCATTTTGGGTCAGTCATAACTTCAAATGGTTGCAAAGCAAATGGTCATAAGTCAAGAACATCCTCTAGGCGTAGGTGTACAAGTGCTATATGGCACTCAATACTCCTTTTAAACCAGAGTTCACCCAACCCACAAAATTAGGAGCCATGATTTACAGATTACATGTATCCAGATGCTTAACATCATGCTAAGTCAGAGGTCCCCAAACTTGGCGCTGGCTGGAGAATTCTGGGAGTTGAAGTCTACAAGTCTTAAAGTTGCCAAGTTTGGAGATCTCTGTGCTAAGTCAAGCAAACCACAGGTTGGTTGGTTGGATAGATAATAGATAACAAAAGAGAAATAATGGTAATAATATAAATTATTACAGCCGATCATATTGTCTCATCATAGTTCAAGTCAGGAAAAAGTGTGCCTTCAGAAGAAGAGAACTGTTCAAATTGTGTTAATTAAGAGGCTTAAACTCCCACACAAAGGAACACTGGCTGCCCTTCCTTTGAATTGCCAACAGTTTGGAAAATGGGAAGATATTGATGAAACATTTCTAATTAACTAAGTGACAGGCCATCCATCTTTGAGATTAAAAGGCTAATCGCTTATCTGGGGTAGCACACTTAGAGGATAGAGTTCTGAACTTGGTTTGCAACTGTGAAGAATGGTGTCCATGGCCCAGTTGAGAACAAAATTCCCAATGAGATATAAAACAAAAATCTAGATGGTTTCTTTGTCTTTATGAGGAATCTGATTGGCAAAAAAACAAAAACTGAAGCTATTTGAAAAACTACCTGAGCAGGGACTAACACAGTGTAGACAGTCATAACTGGAAAAGAAAAACTGAGGGGAAAATATGATTATTGTCATGATTTATCCCTTGTTACTTGCTACTTGTTACTGAGAGCTCACCCATCGGAGATAAATTCCTTGTATGTCCAATCACACTTGACCAATAAAGAATTCTATTTGAAGGGAGAAATAACCTAAAGTAACAACAACAAAAGCCCTCTTAGACCAGAGTAAATTAGCTTTCTTAATCTTCTTTATTCATACCTAAACTGTTAACCACGGAGAGGAAAAACTTAAAGAGGGCAGCCCAATATCATCCTTTATCTGCAATTAAGCCTAACCAAGCTTGATGTGGTTAACTGCTTTCCTTGCCAAGTATTTGGCACACCTGGAAAAAATCTGGGAAACAACATCATAAATATTTATTATTTAGTTCACAATATTTGGAGTAAGAATGCAAGCATAGTCAAATGCCAAAGCTGGGAGAAATCACTTGATTTGCACGACAGACCAATTTAACTTGATATCTGTTCAGAGATGATACAATAAACAAGATAAAAAGTAACCAAGCAAGAATCAGCTTTGTTTAAAAAATACAAAACCAACGAACAAAGATTAAACATGATTCTCTTTTACTAAAGAACTGATGATGGCCCCCCCATATGTTACTAACATGCCGAAACTTTGCGTGGATATCTGCCTCACTCCGGAGGGATTGAATGCTTGAATTTCTGAAAGTAAAACATATATACTGCTCAAAAAAATAAAGGGAACACAAAAATTAGACATCCTAGATCTGAATGAATGAAATA
>BHFT01026339.1:0-24528 GCA_004320025.1 Laticauda laticaudata
AACTAAACTAAACTAAACTAAACTAAACTAAACTAAACTAAACTAAACTAAACTAAACTAAACTAAACTAATCTCATGCTGCCCCTAATTTAACTCTCACCTTTTCCAATCTGATCCACATAACAGCTACCCCTGAAAGGTACGCTAGGCGGAAAAACGACTTGCTCAACATCAGATGACCAATTTATACACTGAATGAGACTTTGGAACAAGAATACTGTTATGTATGGAACTTGGTAGGCTCCAAGTTCCCTATTCTGATTGGCCGAAAAGGCCGTTCTCAGATTGGCCATTNGGCTTGGGCTCTTGTTCCGTTACCATTGCTTTACTGAATTAAATAAAGAGTTTGTTGTTGGAACGTGGTCTCACGCAACTTATTTCCGGATGAAACAAATACACACTCTCTCTCTCTCTCTCTCTCTCTCTCTCACACACACACACACACACACACACACACACACACAGAGACACTCACAGAGAGAGAGGGTGGGAGGGAGAGAGAGGGAGAGAGATTGGTAAAGTAGTTAACAATACTAATTTCTTTTAATATAATTTTCCATTCCTTTAGATCAGGGGTGTCAAACTCAAGGCCGGGGGCTGGATCTGGCCTATGGGGTGCTTAGATCTAAATTGTGAGGCCGCCCTGGAAACAGTGAAGGACTGGCCTGTGGTGCCTCTGCCAGAGAAAACAGAGCATGGGAGGGCCACACAGAGCTCCATTTTCATTGGTAGAGGGCTGCTGGAGGCCGTCACGGCTGAAAGTTTCCATTCCTTTAGATCTGGAGGCTGTTGTAGCTGAAAACAGATTGGGAACCCGTTTTCGCTGGCAGAGTGCCCGGGCCTCCACAGGCAGCCCCGATATGAGTGACATCAAGCTGGCCACGCCCACCCCAGCCTTCGAGATAAAACACAACTCTGATGCAGCCCTCAATGAAATAGAGTTTGACACCTCTGCTTTAGACCAAATAAAAAATATAATTGATATGACTGTTCCTTCTTATTTTATCATTTCCCTGTTCTTTTACATTTTAAAGCAGTACAGTTTGGTGGCAGAAATCAAAAGAAGTTCTCAGTCATCCAGGTTATGGTTGTACCAAAGGTGCTTTTTCAGGAGGCAACTGGATTTTCTTGGTTTTTTTCTTTTGAAGACATTTCGCTTCTCATCCAAGAAGCTTCTTCACCTCTGACTGAATAGTGGGGAATGGAAGGATTTATATTCCTTGCAGACAGCTGGTGATTTGCATCCTTTTTTGGGATGAACACCCTTCAAATGGTCTGGGAGGAGGAATGGATTTCCGGAGGAAAAAATGCAGACTACAGGAACCAGGAGCACAACTCTGGTGACCCTGAAGACACAAATAAATCTCCAAGTGCTTCAATGACCGTAAAAAGGGATACAAATGACCAGCTGTCTGCAAGGAATATAAATCCTTCCATCCCCCACTATCCTGTCAGAGCTGAAGAAGTTTCTGGGATGAGAAATGAAACGTCTTCACAAGAAAAAAACAAAGTCCAGTTGCCTCCTGCAAAAGCACCTTTGGGACAGTTTGGTGGCAGGTTAGGGGGGAATTTTAAGGACCACAGCTCCATCACTAGAAGTTTCCAAGAAGAGATTGGACAGCCATTTATCTAAAATGGTTCAGGGGGTTGGACTAGAAGATCTCCAACTCTCCTATCCTGTTATTCAAGCTATAGGTTCTATTTTTGACATGATTGGCAAGAGGGGGTGAAGAATATTTGAAGTTTTGAAAAGTTGGCTTGCATGTAGTAAATGCATAGTGTTCAGTAGTCATAATGGTAGTTGTAGATTTTGCATTAGGTTTGTGGAAACAGTAACAATCATTCTCTACCAATGGTAGCAAAACACGAGTGGGAGGCTTTGCTGGACAGAGTAAAGGATCTTCTGTCTCTTTCTTCCTGCAAAATATCAAAGATAGACATGGATTGTCTATATTGAATTGTCTCATTCAAGAGACTTGTTTAGAACAGATTCAACTATGCACTTTTGGGACCTTATGAGGGTATTTCCATCAGAAAAACCATAACCTTCAAAGATTAGAGAAGGTGCAGAAAATGGGAAGGGATTATATAGCAATATATTTATGAACAAAAAAAGATGGAAGTATTGGCCCTCTTTGCTAAGGGACAAGAAAGTGAATATTTCTGCTGATTCCACCTGTGCTGATTTTTTTGGCTGAAGTGGTTACCACTGTTTTTGTCAGGGATATTTGTCAACCTTTGATTCTAGTCTACAGTTCTGATATTTTCTAGTGCAGTGTTTCTCAACCTTGGCAACTTTAAGTTATATGGACTTCGTTTCCCAGAATCCCCCAGCCAGCTGACTGAAGAATTCTGGGAGTTGAAGTTAGTCTTGAGAAATACTGCTCTAGTGGTTTCCAATTGAATCACTAAGGAATTCTGAATCCAGATAGCGTCAGCCAATGGGACATCTATGCCACACTCCAGTCCACAGACGAGCAACTTAAACAATTTACCATGTTTAGATACTATGAGTTTACTCTAGCATTATTTTGATTGCATTGTGGCTGTCCCAAAGGTGCTTTTTTAGGATGTGTGGACTTCCTTGTTTTTCTCTTGAAGACGTTTTGCTTCTCATCCAAGAAGCTTCTTCAGCTCTGACAGGATAGTGGGGGATGGAAGGATTTATATTCCTTGCAGACAGCTGATCATTTGCATTCTTTTGGAGCAGGTGTTGCCAACCTTTTGGACCTCAAGGACCACCAACTCATAATTTTACATCCCACAGACTAGAGACCCTGGGAAAATCCCCAAAAAAGTCTGCAGGAAAATTCCCTACCATGTTTTCCTGCCGATTGATTGTTCTTTATTTGGGATCACAGATATCGTTTCCAGCTCTGTTTTCGGGGGGCCTGGGGAAGAGACACCTTTGGCTTCATGCAAGGAAAGCAGCAGAAGCAGCAGAAGTCTTTCTTTCTCTCCCTCAAACTCTGCCAGAATGGTGCAGCCTCTTGGATCAAGATGCCTTGCAGGGTCCCAAAGACTCATTTCTGGCAGAGTTTGGGGGAGAGAAAGACTTTTGCTGCTTTCCCTGTAGGCAGCCAAAAGCAGAAGAAGAAAGAAGTGGAAAGAAGCAGCCCAGTGGCCAGGTGAGGCAAGTGGGGCAAGTTCCCCCCACTGCCCTTTCCCCCCTCCCCTCACTACCTTGTGTTGTTCACAATACAAGCAGCGCAAGCCTTGTGTTCCCATGGGCCATGTGGGAGGCACAGCCTTGAGTTCCCATGCAGCCTCGATTAATTACTTTGAGGGGTGCTTTGGAGGTGACATTTCTCTGAGGACCACCCAAATTTTCTCATGGACCACCAGTGGTCCCTGGCCCACTGATTGGCGACCACTGTTTTAGAGGGTGGTTGAAGCACTTGGAGGTTTATCTGTGTCCTCAGAGTCACCTGAGTAGTGTTCCTGGTTTCTGTAGTCTGCAATTTTTTTCTCTGGAAATCCATTCCTGCTCCCACATCATTACAAGGGTGTTCATCCCAAATTGTATAACTAAAAGTTTGTAGAGGTTCTCAGTCATCCAGGTCATGGTTGTCCCAAAGGTGCTTTTTCAAAAGCTGAAAAAGCTTCTTGGATGAAGAAGAAAAAACCTTCAAAAGAAAAAAACAAAAAAGTCCAGTTGCCTCCTGAAAAAAACAGCTTTGGGACAACCATGACCTGGATGACTGAGAACCTCTACAGACTTTTTGCATTGTGGCTGTTGACCATCAGGTGGCAATTCTATCCTGCCCATTCAGGGGAGAGCAGAAGTGGAAAGAGTTTAGAAAATTTAAATGCCAACAACAAGATCAACAACAAGATCAACAAGCAATGTTTTTGCAGCCTGCAAGCAGGCTTATTGTTGTTGCTGTAAACAAGCAAATTACAAATATGCAAAAAAAAAGTATTACAATGATGTGTTTTGCAGTTGTGCTCTGATTTTATGACATTTTATAAAATCGGTAGACAAATGCAAAACACATATAGTTGTAATACCTTTTTTTTTTTGCTTCTTTGGAATTTTTTTTGCACCCTTGTAATGACATTTTATAAAATCAGTACACAGGTTTCTGGCAATAGGATACATTAAACCTTGAATGTTTGGAAAATGGCTGTTCATGGATTTGGCTACGTGGCTATGGCAGCATTTCTTTGAAAATGTTCATTTGCATTTAGGTTTGAATTGCTGTCTCCTGCGAACCATATGCATATTTGGTTATGGATTTATGTACAAAAGACTGAGGCTGAAAATGGTGCTGGGGAGATTTAGAGATTTAGTTTATCCAACCTCCCACTGATTATTTGTCTTAAACCCTAATCCTTTCCATTCAACTCCCCAAATCTCTTCATTTTTTTTAATAGAGCAATTATCACAGACAGTAGAATAATTGTGCAAAAATTAATCTCTGGGGAATAAGATCAATTTGGGCAGTAGAGGAGCTATAAGACAAAGGATTTGGCCCTCTCAGAGTCATGCTGTTATTCAAGCCTTCACCTCTTTGCCCTTGTAGGCATTGTCCTGCTGCTGGAACGAACTGCTTCTACTTAAGCACAATGTCCAAAATCTTGGGTTTTTTTGGCTGGATAAGGGATAGAGGTGGGAGTGGAGAGAAACAGAAAACCATCCCTTCCATATGATTCCAACCCAGCAGGACAGACACAGATTTCAATAATCAAGATTGCAGAGAAAACAATTATTTATTTATTTGATTTGTCAATTGCTGACAAGATAATAGGTACAAGTAAAAACATAATTATGAATACATGGATACATATAAGAAAAATAAAAGAAACAATAGGACAGGGACGGTAGGCATATGCTGGTGCACTTATGCCACGCCCTTGCAGACCTCTCAGGAAAGGGGTGAGGTCAATAGTAGACAGTCTAAGGTTGAAATTTTGGGGGTTTGGGGAAGAAACCACAGAGTCAGGTAGAGTATTCCAGACATTGACCACTCTGTTGCTGAAGTCGTATTTCCTGCAATCAAGTTTGGTGCGATTAACCTTGAGTTGTATCTATTGTTTGCTCTTGTGTTGTTATGGTTGAAGCTGAAGTATTCATTGACAGGTAAATCATTGCAATGTATGATTTTACATACCATACTTAGATCAGACCAAATACGGTGTAATTCAAGGTTTTCCAGATCTAGATTTCAAGTCTGGTGGCATAAGATATTTTGCAATGAGTAGAGAGTGAAGAACTCTTCTTGTGAAATATTTCTAGACTTTCTCAACTGTGCTAATATCAGATACATAATGTGGTTCCAGACTGATGAGCTGTATTTGAGTATTGGTCTAGCAAATGTTTTGTATGCTCTAGCTAGTAGTGTGATATTACCAGAGAAAAAAGCTACGTAGGATTAGGTTAACAACTCTTAATGCCTTTTTTGCTATGTAGTTACAGTGGGTCTAGCATTTAGATCATAAGAGATGAGTATTCCAAGGTCCTTTACAGAGCTTGGATCATCAACGAGTGTCTGACTATTCAGCTTGTATTTTATTTTCTGATTTTTTTTGCCAAATATGTAAGACAGAGTATTTGAAAGGGTAAGCAGTATTGTCTGTGTGTTGTGTTGAATAGCTTTACATCATCAGCTAAAAGAACGCAGTTGCTCTTAATCATGATCACAGGGTAGATTTTGTAGAGTATGAAGAGAGTTGGTCCTAGAACATTGCCTTGAGGGACACCACTATTGACAGGTACAGAATTTGATAGTGGTGCCCCCCAAGGCAGTGTTACTACCAACCTGCCTTCCATTGAGGACATGTATACTGCACGAGTCAAAACGAGGGCTGGGAAAATATTTACAGACCCCTCACATCCTGGACATAAAATGTTTCAACTCCTACCCTCAAAATGATGCTGGAGCATTGCACATAGACCAACTAGACACAAGGACAGTTGTCCCCCAAACGCCATCACTCTGCTAAACAAATAATTCCCTCAACATCATCCAAATATTTACTAAATCTGCATTACTATTACAATCAATCATCTCATCGTTCCTATCACCCATCCCTTCCCACGTATGACTGTATGAACGTAACTTTGTTGCTTGTATCCTTACAATTTATATTGACTAGTATGATTTGATTGCTTATTATACCCTATGACTATTATTAAGTATTATATCTTATGATTCTTGATCAATATATCTTTTCCTTTTATGTACACTAAGAGATTTGCACCAGATAAATTCCTTGTATGTCCAATCACACTTGGCCAATAGAAGAATTCTATTCTATTCTATTCTATTCTGTTCTATTCTATTCTATTCTATTCTACTCTATGTAGTGGGACACACACCCCCACCATCCTTCAACAAAAACTGTGTTTATTTAATTTGCTGGGGTAGTATTGATTTTCAATTTGTTGATCTCCAGAAGCATAGGTAGTCCTTAACGTACCACCACAATTGCAAATGTTCAAAGCAATAAAGAATTCATTCATTCATTCAAACAAGAGTCCTCAGTTAAATTGGGACAGGCTGGAAGAACTAGCATCTGGTGACAATCTACAAAGTGATGATGAAAGTAGATCTAAGTCAGTCATTGTTACAATATTGGTTTACCACATATGGCACAGGTAATCTTTGACTTATGGCCACAACTGAGTCCAAAATGTATGTTGCTAAGTAATACAATTGTTAAGTGAATTTTGCTTCTTTTCATGACCTTTCTTGCCACAGTTGTTGAGTGAATTACTGCGGCTGTTAAGTTAGTAACAGTTGTTAAATGAATCTGGCTTCCCCATTGATTTTGCTTGTCAGAAGGTCACAAAAGGTGATGATGTCATCCTGGAACACTTCAACTATCTAAATAGGAGCCAGATGCCAAGCATCCAAATATTGATCACATGACCATGGGGATGCTGCAACGGTCATAAAGATCCCTTTTTTCAGTGATGTCACTTCAAACAGTCACTAAATGAACTGCTGTAAGTTGAAGACTCCCTGTACATAATTTTATCTGTCTTCCCCATTGCACTCTAGGCACAACAAGGGGAATTTACAGCCAGGAACCTCTTATTCAAGTATTGACCAATTGCATAATATATAACTCCACCCAGACCCTGAAATGCTTTCTTTATAAAGAACCTCTCATTTATTTTAAGAGGCTTAATCTCAAGAAGCTGTCTGTCTGTCTTGTACTGCAGATGGATTTAGGCACAATTGCAGGCACAATTCTTACTCAGCCCCCGATACCCATCTGCAACCTTGGCTCACTTTTCCCTGGTTCTTTCAGTCTTCTAAAACTCTGAAAAACTGCCCACTCATGGTGCAGTGGAAAGATGGTGGACTAGAACTGGAAAACTCAGATTTAAGACCAGCCATGAAAGTTCCCTGCTGTGGTGACCACAGGATGTGGTCAAAAAGACAAAGGAGCAGTTGTAATGGTGTAATGGAAGATCTGATCATTTTTAGTTGGGTCAACATAAAAAGGTGGTTCTCACTGATATGGCTGCCAATTTGATTTTTGGAGTCTCTTGGCCCTCTAGGTGACATTATTCGACCCAATTAGGGTGGTTGGTTGTGTGGAAAATTACAAGGCAGGTGTACAACCCCTTGAGCTCCTAGAGGAAAGGTGGGATTAAATTGAACCTATAAGTCTTTGAAAATATGGCTAAAGGCAAAGAAAGTGGGTGCCAAACACAATTCCTAAAGGACAACACTCCAGATATAGGATGGAAGAGAGGAATAATTGCTTTTCTACGTGCCTGAGAAATGGATCTCTAATAGCAAAGGGAGTATTTTTAGAACAGCATGATTTAATATGCAAACAAATTCTTCTACAAATCTCAAAATCCAAGCATGTTCTCCTACAGTTTTTAACTTCTAAAGAGGTTCTCCTGCAGGGTTTAGTGTCTGCACAGATTCTTTGGCATATATTTATGTCTGGATTGGTTAATTATGAATTCCATAGTCATGGTTCCTATACCAGGCGAGGTACTTATGTACAAGTTCAGAACCAGTGTCGGGCTTGCACAATAATATAATGTTGGCTAGTTTTGAGACATGTATTTTTAAAGTTCTACTGGTGATTATTTAAAATCAAAGGAAAGGTGGCATTTTCTTAGCTACTGCATGGCTCTTCTGCTCTTGTGGGAAGCTCATTTCATAGGAATTCCTGTTTCACCCTGAGTTTTGGCTTCAGTTACTCTCACAGGTCTTCCAATGGGAAAGGTGCCTTGACAGCTTAGCAGCTCCATGTCAGATGAATTTGTGTGTGATGGGAAAAAGAGAATGTAGGTACAAATGATTAGACAAATAAATATTCTATGAAATAAGGAGAAGGATTGGGAGGGAGAGGCAATGTCTGTTAACTTTCTGATAATACAGAGCAAGAATATAGAAATGTGTGTTCAACAAATTAGGAAGACACAACAGACACAACAAATAGAATCCTCCAACCCTCAAAACTAATTAGGGTTGTTAGCTGTTATTAAAAATAACAACAGCCCACCAACCCACAGCCACACTCTGCCAGGAATTATTCAGAACCAAAGACAAAATACAGACAGATGAAAGAAACAATGTCACCTACAAAATCAACTGTAACCAGTGCAATTCTATGTGAGACAAACATCACATCAATTAAACCAGGATTCACAAACCACCAGACTAGAAATTTTAGACCTAGACAACCTAGAACTTCTCTGCCTTTGGTCCGATCTAAGTATAGTATGTAAAATTATATATTGCAATGTCCTATCTGTGAATGAATATTTCAGCTTCAACCATAACAATACAAGAGTACACAATAGATACAAACTCAAGGTTAATCTCACCAAACTTGATTGCAGGAAATACAACTTCAGCAACAGAGTGGTCAATGTCTGGAATACTCTACCTGACTCTGTGTTTCTATTCCCAAACCCCAAAAACTTTAATCTTAGACTTTCTTAACTATTGACCTCAGCCCTTTCCTAAGAGGTCTGTAGGGGGCGTGCATAAGCGCACCAACATGCCCCACCGTCCCTGTCTTATTGTTTCTTTTTATTTTTCTATTTGTATCCATTTCATGTATTCATAACTATGTTTATACTTATACCTGTTATCTTATAATCGCTTGACTAATATAAATAAACAAACAACAGACAGACAGACAGACAAACCATCTGGCAGTCAAAATGCCATGATCCCAGATCCTTAATTTCTGCCCATACCATCACCAAGCAGCCCAGTTTGATTGGGGCAACACAAAAATCAACAGCCATTTCTAGCACCTGCCCCCGTGTGAGTTCATCAAAGACTAGCACTCCACAAGAAATTCCATCAACAGACACATTGACCTACAACCAGCCATGAAACCCCTCTGAATCCAAATCAACCACACAGCCAACCAGAGACAGCACTGACCCTCAACCAACTCATGCAATTCCCCCACACACACCAGCAGTTCATCTCCAATGACCCTCACCTGAGGTAATCTCCTTATCACAAGACCCATCACAAGACTCACTGATGACTCACATAAGAGCTGTCACAAGATCCTTACTTGACACACCCACACTGCGATGCTTAAAAAAGATGTTGAGACTCTAGAAAGAGTGCAGAGAAGAGCAACAAAGATGATTAGAGGACTGGAGGCTAAAATACATGAAAGAATGGTTGCAGGAATTGGGTATGTCTAGTCTAATCAAAAGAAGGACTGGGAGAGACATGATAGCAGTCTTCCTATATCTCAGGGACTCCAACAAAGAGGGAATCAAGCTATTCTCCAAAGCACCTGAGGGCAGGACAAGAAGCAGTGGATGGAAACTAATCAAGAAGAGAAGCAACCTAGAGCTAAGGAGAAATGTCCTGACAGTTGGAACAATTAATTGGAGGAAAAATTTGCCTCCAGAAATTGTAAATGAAAGTTTTTAACACTGAAAGTTTTGAAGAAGAGATTGGATAACCATTTGTCTGAAATGGTGTAGGGTTTCCTGCCTAGGCAGGGGATTGGACTAAAAGACCTCCAAGGTCCCTTCCAACTCGGTTATTCTAAGATTGGTCTTTCCAATCTTCTCAGCTGGCTTCCAACAAGCAAAGTCAATGAGAGAAGCTGGATTCAATTAATGACCATGTGATTTATTTAACAACAATAGTGATTTGCTTAACAACCCTGGTCATAGGAACTGGGTGCATTGCATTTAACAATGCAATGAGTGCCTTGCTTAGCAATGGAAATCCTGGTCTCAATTGTAATCATAAGTCGAGGACTACTTCTCTCTCTATATTGTAATAAACTAAACTGAAAGAAAAGATTGCAATTCAGTGTTGTTTATTCTCATCATTGTAGAGTGAATGGCAGTGGAGACAAATGCAGATTGTTTTCAGATTGCTTCTTGGGGTTTGGGAAGTGACAACAGATACAAAGTGGAAGCAGGTTCACAATTGTTGGGAACTGTGTTTCCTTGGCATGTGGTTTGCTTTTCGAGAGGGCCCCAAAGTGCCTACCTTATGAAGCATTTAATGGCCCAGTGCGTGGCATCAGGAAATAAATTCAGTGTCTTTCACCAGCTACAGCTCAGTCAATTTCAACCATCAGGCCTCTAATTGGGCTAGGAGCGATTTCACCTTCATTCGCTTTGCCAATAAAATCATGTTCTTTTATGGCAGGGAGTACATAAACTGGGAAGATACAAGATTACCTCTGTGGTTGCATATTATCAGCAGGGCCTCTTTTGCAAGGAGAAATTATTCCCATTCTCCTCCTACCCCATGATAATTATCATGGGGCCCAACACAAAACTTCGGTGGGCATCGTGAATTCGGAAGCCAAACTTGAACAGCTTGCTGGGGAAGGAGAGGAGGGGGAAAGATGTGAAGCTTAGAACAAAGCCAAATCCCCATTGTTGCATTACGCTAAACACCGGGTATAATAATGCCTTATTAAAAGTGCTCCTTCTGAGATTTCGTTCTTTTTTTCCTCCCAAACAAAAGAGCTCCATCATAGAAAGAAGGAAAGAGAAGGAAGGAGAGAGAAAGAGGTACAAAAGAAAAGCCTAAAGAATTTAAACCATCAGTCACTCTACTGAGGAGCACTCTCGCATTCATGCTGTGGATATTTACCGGATATAAATATTCCGGTAGATATTTAGGGAAGGAGGGAGGGAGGAATCAGCAGCTAGAAAGATAGAGCCCTATGGCAGGAGAGGACAACTCAGGCAGTTGCTTAGCAACAAGTCAGCTGAAGAGTTATCTTTACTCCCCTTTTATTTTTCTCTTGTTTTCACCCAGCTCTAATAGATGATCAATTCTCTTCTGCCCCTCCTTCTGTCTTCACCCCAAATGTTTGCTTCGCTCTGATAACAAAATGAAAAGTGAGGTTGGTTGGTTGGCTTGGCAACTTTCAGCTGCCTCTGCAGCCCACTTGCTACCAGAACTTCTAACATGGTGTCCCCATCCATCCTCCCTGCGTGGGAATCCCAAAGGACTGAGCAAAAAAATATTCCTATGATTGCAAAGATATTTATGACAATGGTGTCTGCAAGGACCCTTCTTTTTCTTTTTTCCAGAAGGAAAAACAACAACAACCCTGGCAAGAAAATAAAGTGGTTTTGGATTTCCAGGGAAAAGGAGCAGCAGAAAGGCTAAAGAGAGCATGGGCCAGTGGTGGGATTCAAATTTTTTTTTACTACCGGTTCTGTGAGCATGGCTTGGTGGGCATGGCTTGGTTGGCATGGCAGGGGAAGGCTACTGCAAAATTTCATTCCCTCCCCACCCCACTAACCTGCTTTCCAGCTCTGTTTTTCACCTCACTAACTTGCTTTGCAGCTGGGTCTTCTTTGGTTGCCCTACACAGAACGGATCTGGAAAGTAGGTTACTGGGGTGGGGAGGGAATGGGGATTTTGCACTAACCTTCCCCTGCCATGCCCACCAAGCCACNTGGCATGGGTGTCTGACAGAGGTGGTATTCAGCAGGTTCTGACCAGTTCTGGAGAACCAGTAGTAGAAATTTTGAGTTGTTTGGAGAACTGGCAAATACCACCTCTGACAGGCCCCGCTCTCATCTCTCCTCTCCCTCCCGAGTCCCACCTGATCAGCTGGGTCTTCTTTGGTTGCCCTACACAGAACGGATCTGGAAAGTAGGTTACTGGGGTGGGGAGGGAATGGGGATTTTGCACTAACCTTCCCCTGCCATGCCCACCAAGCCACACACACAGAACTGGTAGTAACAATTTTTGAATCCCACCACTGGCGTCTGTGGACGTGGGTTAATGATGTCACTTGCATCAAAGCGACATAATTTATGTCCTTAGCATGATGATATCATGACAACAGATGCCCCTAAAAGAATCTTTAAAAGCTAAGTCCATGCTTATTGCTTTTTGTTCTATTTCATCTACAATGTTACATACATTTATAGGAGAGCATCACGGAATGTCAAAAGCAAATATTATATCTGGATGAAAAGAAAACAGGCACTCTTGCTGTTTAAAGGTACATGCATTTTTCTTTACAGCAGAAAGACCAATGAGAGCATGGGCCAGTGGTGGGATTCAAATTTTTTTACCACTGGTTCTGTGATCCCCACAAGTAGTCCTCGACTTACACCAGTTTGTTTAGTGACTGCTCAAAGTTACAAAGGCACTGAAAAAGGTGGGGTATGACCATTTTTCACCTGACTGCTGCAGCATCCCCATGGTCATGTGATCAAAATTAAATAAATAACAGATAATCAGAGTTGGAAGAGACCTTGTAGGTCATCTAGTCCAACCCCCTGTCCAAGCAGGAGAATCTATGGCATGCATGCCACAGGTGACACGCAGAGCCATTTGTGTGGGCACACAAGCCCCAGGCAAAATTACCTCACTGCGCATGCCTCCCAGCTAATTTGAGGCCTTTTTCGACCTCCCAGAGGCTCAAGGGAAGCCTCTGCAGCCTTTGGAGGCCGAAAAAAAGGCCCGTTTAGTTACTTCCTTCATTTCCAGGAATACTGGAAGTGACTAAACGGGCCCATTTTTTGGCCTACAAAGGCTGCAGAGGCTTCCCTCGAGCCTCTGGGAGGCCAAAAATCAGCTGGGAGGTGCAGTACAGGTAAGGGGGGGCAGAGGAGTAATTGTACGCACATGCAGAGGGGTTGTGGGGAGCACTGCACTCATTGCTTTCTGGGTGCTGGCACGCGAGCGCACATGCAATTTTGTCACAGGAGCCCACAAAGGTTTGCCACCACTGCCCTACACCATTTCTGACAGAAGGCAGTCCAATCTCTTCTTGAAAGTCTCAAGTGATGGTGTTCCCACAACTTCCAAGGGCAACTTCTGTTCCATTGGTTGATGGTTCTCCCTGTCAGAAAGTTCCTCCTTATTTCCAAGTTGAATCTCTCCTTGTTCAGTTTCCATCCACTATTCCTTTTGTGGCCTTTGGGTGCCTTGGAAAATAGCTTGACCCCCTCCTCTTTCAGATGCATGACAACCAATTCATTTTTAAGAGAGTTGCAGTGATCGTGTGATCACCTTTTGTGACCTTTTCACAAGCAAAGTCAACAGGGAAAGACACATTCCCTTAACAATCATGTTATGAACTTATCAAACTGCAGTGATTCACTTAACATCTGTGGGAAGAAAGGTCATAAAATGGAGCAAGGCCCACTTATCTGTTTCACTCAGCAACAGAAAGTTAGTGCACAATTGTGGCTGTAAGTCAAGGACCACCTGTCCTCCAACATCTCTGAAAGATGCTATCTGTTTATGGGCAATTTAGCTGATAAGCAGGAGGGAGAATTGAAAAAAAAACAAAAACCAGGCAGCTGGAGGAGGCATAAATAAGGCTGGTTGTGAATGAGATTGAGTGATTAAGGCAGGAGCCCTCAAACTGTGGGGTCAAACCCCCCTGGGGGAGTTGCAAGAAAATTGGAGGAATCTCATTTTTTAAAATATCTGGGCCAGTCTTGTGAAAATTCATCCTGGGCTTTTTTTCTTGCTTTGCCTGCTCATATCTGCAGTGGATGGTTGTGGTACTGCAAAGTTTGAGAACTCCTTGACAGATAATTTTTAAAATTTAATGATTAAAAGGAAGCAATATACTGTATTTTTTCTTCAACGCTAGCCAGTGAAACTATTTTATTCAGGGGGACAGATTCATTTATCAGATATAGCTCATAGTTTGAAAACCTCAAAAGAGGCATAAAAAAAACATGTTCAACCACTGCATGACTTTGAGCTGGTCACTGGTCAACGAAATTCATAGAATTGTTTTTAGGATGGGATGATGGGGAGAGCCTATGGCCTTTGCCTTAAACTCTTTAGTGGCAAAGTAGGACTAGAATATAAATAAATTACACTAAACAATTAAACAAACAAACAAACAAAAAACCCAGTGGCAATTGCTAAAAGAACACAATAAAACTTTATGTGGCAACTATAAAACATTTGAGCGTACACAGTCCTTGCAAAGTGGATTTGTTAATTTCATTTGGTAACCCAAAGTTTATTTTGAGGTGTAAATGCAGCTCCTCCCAAATTACATTTTGAAACTTTAGTCTGAGAAATCATGTCCTAAAAACAGATTGTGTAAAGTAATCTTTCTATCTGAAGAATGTGTTGTTTCTAAAAGAGAACAAAGTGTTGTTTTTCTATGATAAAAAGGAAATTGAGGAGTTTGTCAAAAATACAAAAAACAAAACAAAAAACCCACCATTGCCTCAATAGCCAGAACATGCATATCTACAATCAAAATAGAGTTAATGCTACTAGCATAAAAATTACAGCACCCTATTTCAAATTAGTATTACAACTAGATTTTTTTTTATTGTACTAGTTAGCGCTATGATGGGATTAAAGAATTAATGGCAACAAGTCAAAGCAAACATCACTGTTCAAGGAACTTTGGAACTAAAATCTCCATATTGTTTCAACTGTCATTTGTTTTGGAGTAATTATTATAAATGTCTTTTATATGTAATCTATTATGGGCACAGCCTGGGTATTTGCAAAGCCCACACGAAAAGAAAGCTACCTTTCTCCTACAAGTCTTGATAATGTTCAAGATTCCTATCCAAGATTAGAGATAAAGCAGTTATCATTTTACAAGTCTGATAAAAATTTACAACTTTATTAATGTGTCTTCGGGTTGGGTAGGAACAGGAACATTTTCACCCGGTGTAATTTAACAGAGTTGGGGGATACACCCAACTTTCTAGCTTTCACATAAAAAAAAGGTGAGGGGAGAAAGTCCTGGTCATGTTGTAAAATGTAAGATGCCTGTCCTACTAAGAGGCCTATTCTCATAACATCATGGCATTGGAAGGGGCCACTTTTGTCACTTCATCCAACTCTCAATTTAGTGAAGGAATCCATGTTGACATATCAGAGGGTCAAGGAGATTCCCATCATCTTCCCAGGGAATTTATTTATCAAGCTATTCTTAGTGTTACAAAAGGTTTTGCCTTTCAGTAATTTGATGCCATCCTTCATCTGGGAGCAATGCTTATGTCTTTCTCTAAGGTACCCCTTTAGATACTTGAAGAGTGAATTCACATCCCCTCTTCTCTTTAGGGGAATGTCCAGTGAATCCGGTTTAAAGAAATAAAACCATCAGAAAGAAAAGGATGCAAGTGTTTTTGGTCACTGTTCTCATGGTGAAATATGACACATGTTTATCTTTTAGTGATTAGGTTCCCAAATCTGCATTCATACCTATAAATTAGTGCACGCAAACTTTATGCAGATTTATACCCCATTTCACTGGCCACCTGTATGTAGTTAAATGTCAGGTATAAATGTATGTAATTGTATATAAATGTAGGTAAATGTAAATAGAAATAATATGCAGCTAGCACCATACTAATAATACAAGGGAAAAAGGAAATTATGTTATGTGTATCTCTATATTATAGTTTGTATGGCCAAAATGATGGCCAAGAAAGTCGCACTGTGTTCAATTGTTTTTAATCTTTATTCAATAAAATTTATAAAATATTTAATAATAATAAAAATGTTATGTTTTCCATTTTCTGGATATTATTTCCCCCATACACACACATTTCACTTGCTCAGGAGCATGACCAAGAAGGCTCTTTTTTCTTCCATGTTCTAGGAAGCAGAACAACAGAGTTGGAAGGGACCACTGGTGGGCTGCCACCGCTTTAACAACCAATTTGAACACCAATTTGAACCTCTCCAGCTCATCTTCTAGCCTTCCCCAGTAAGTAGAACAGCTGAGGTGTGATAATCTATTTTGCTGTATGAATCAGCTGAGCTGCAAAAGAAGGAAATGTAAGACAGGATAAGGTGGGTGGACCGAAAATATGGCATGCCTGCATCCATAATGCAATGCATGCATGACCCCCTCTGCGCATACACATGTGACCCCCTGTGCTTCCCCATCCCCTTGCGCATGCGTATGCATCTCCCACATGCACCCTGCTCACTGAGCATGCATGGCAGATACTCAAAAATGAGCTGGCTGGCAGGAGGCATGTGTACATACACAGTGGAACTGAGCTGGGGTGATGGCTCATGTGCTGGCAGAGATGGCTCTGTGTGCCACTTCCAGCATGCATGCCATAGATTCGCCATCATAGTCCTAGACTTCCCTGGTAAGTAGAACAGCTGAAACATGATAATCCACTTTGTCATGTGAATTAGCTGAGCTGCAAAAGAAGGAAATGTAAGACAGGATGGGTGGGTGGGCAAGGCCAGTTGATTGTTGTTCGTACCGGTTCATTAGAATCAGTCCGAACCGGCAGCAGCCCACCAGTGGAAGGGACCTTGGAAGTCTTCTAGTCCAACCTCCTGCTCAAGCAGGAAAGCCTATACCACTGATGGCAAACCTTTTTGTCTTCGCTTGTCAAAAGTGTGCACGTGTGTACAAGTGTGCATGTAAAGCATCCAGAAAGTATCCATGATATCAATCACTCTGAGACATTTTTTTCTCCAATTGATTTATTTAGAAACAGATCTGGTATGTCTAAGGCAATTTCCCAAAGTGAAATATTTTTGCACATTACACAGAATCCACCTTCTCTCCTCCCACTTCTACACTTCATAAATCACAAGATTTATAAACTGCAACTAGAATTTCTTAATACGACATACAGAATAACCTTGAACTTTTCAACTCCTCCACTCCCCTTCCAATTAAATGTGGCAGCTAAATTTCAAAGCTGACAGGACACATATCTGCACCCATAATGCAATGCATGCATGACCCCCCCCTTGAGCATGTGCGTGCGACCCCTCTGTGCTGCCCGCACCCCATGCATGCACGCATGACCCTCTGTGGTCCCCCACCTCTTTATGCATGTGCATGCATCTCCTGCATGCACCCTCCCCACGGCGCATGCACAACAGATACCCGAAAATCAGCTAGCTGGAAGGAGGTGTGTGCACATATTCAGTGGAACTGAGCTGGGGTGACAGCTCGCATGCTTGCAGAGATGGCTCAGCATGCCACTTTCAGCATGCGTGCCATAGGTTCGCCCTCACAGCCCTGTACCAATTTCAGATAATTGGCTGTCCAATCTCTTGTTAAAAAATGAAGCCAGCAGCAACAACTTTTGGAAGTAAGCTGTTCCATGGATTAATTTCTTCTTTATCTCATCTTCAACTCATGCCTGGGGCAGCTTAAGCTGTTCTTTAAGATGTTCTACTCACATCTCAATACCTTTTTGCCACTAAATGTGTATCCAACCTTCTGGTTATGACATGATCAGGATCAGCTCCACTTCCATTGGCCAACTTAAACTGCCGTGGGCACAATACCTTTCGCATCAGATATAATAGAAAGAGTATGTTATGGATTCTGTTGTCTAGGGAGCTACTATAGTGATGTCTAATGGAGCAAAAATATGCAGAAAAAAATATCCCCCACCACTTCTGATTCAGTCTGTTTTAAAAATTTCTTGCAATGGAGAAGAGAATTTCAGTGACATTTTCTGAGGTGGCAGGAAAGTATTTGAGTATTTTCCTGCCTTTCAGTGTACAGTCAAATTATCACTGCTCTGCAGTTTCCTAACCTCCCAAAGTTCATTAAATCGTCCCCAAAGATATCATCTGAAACTTCTACTATGTGGCTTTTGTAGAGGTACAGGAAACCAGAAAGAGAGAGGAACAGTTACAGAACAGAAAATAGCTTTGACACTTTCCATTGCCTGCAAAAATGAAGTAAGTTCAAAACCAGTATGAGAAATTGAAAAGGAATTCTTAAGCCTACTGAGAATATTTTTTTTATTTGTTTTTTTATTTGTTTATTTAATTTATATTGCTGCCTATTCGGCCATGGTGACTCAAGGCAGCTTACACAATGTAAAATCATATTTAAAACAAAAAATAAAAATAAAAAACAATAAAAACTAACAAAAAGGATAAAAAAAATAGTAAAGTTCAATAGAACAAAATTTGGGGAAAAGATAAAGAATAAAGTTGAAAAGGAGAACTTTATTGCATAGGATGTGTGTGTGTGTGTGTTTGTATACTTCACAAAAAGCACAAATAATTGTGAATGCACTGTGAAAAATAGAAAGCCCTGTGAAATACAGAAAGGAACAAGGCAGGGATGTCTATTTTCTCTATTGTTATTCATCCTGGTTTTGACATTTTGAATAGAGACATAAGAGAAGAATTGCTAGAGTGAAATTTTTTTAAAAAAGTTTATAACTAAGGACATTCAGTGATATTTCTATTTAATTCTGGAGAACCCTTTAAGAGGGATTGAGGTATTAATGGACAAACAAAGAGAATTTGGTCCATTGGCTGGATTTAAAATTAACGAAGAAAAAACAAAGATATTGACAAAGAACATGGAGATGGAAGACCAAAAAGAATTGTGGTTTTCATATTGAGAAAAAAAGTGAACTATTTGGATATCATTTTAAATAATGTGATTTGTATATCATGTTAAAATATCTATGCTAAAGTATGGAATGAAATTATAAAACTACCATTGTCATGGTTGGCAAAAAAATCTGTTCTGTGAAAATGAATATGTTACCTAGAATGTTCATATTTTAGACAAAACTTGTTTTGAGAACTGATGCACCATTTTAAACAATGGCCAAAAGACATATTTAGATTTGTATGGAATGGGAAATAACCAAGGGTTAAGTATAAGATCTTCCAAGGTGGAAAAATACCTTTTTTAAATTGTATTTTGCTGCCTGGTTTGGAAGGAGTGGCTATTGTTTAGAAATAAGAGAATTTTAGATTTAGAAGATCATGGTCTGAGATGGGATGGTGTCTTATGGTATAAACATATTGAAGTAAATTTAGATTTTAAAAATAATTACACCGTTTCACTATGAATATGGAATAAATACAATTCCAGGCTACGCCTAAAAATACTTGGTTGGCATCAGGTGAAAAAGTGTTTTATAGAAAAGAAACATCAGGAAAAGATCAATGGTTAATATATAAAGGCTTGCTTGCGAAACGGGGAGCTGAAAATGAAATCAAGAGAACAATTGACTAGAGCAGTTTTCAATGGTTTACATATGCAAAATTAGGAGAAAGATTTAATATAAAAAAGTACCAGGAATAGAATGTGATAACATAGATTTTGAAAACAAATTATGTACAAATGTTAGTATGCAATTGTGAGAATGTATAAACTTTTGTTGGGATTTTAAATAGAGGAAGAACAAGTTAATGAATGTATAATAAAATGGGCAAAGAAATTTGGGTATAATATTCAAAAGGATCAATCATGTGATTAAAAAGTCTGACATTCACATTGTGGTACAGTTTGAAAGGAAACTATTTTTAAATGAAGTACCATTGGTATATGACACCAGAATAATTGTCTAAGATGCATAAGATTACTCCTGATCATTGTCAGAAATGTGAAAAACATTTTCTTTTCATTTCATTTTATCATGTTATTTTTTATATGCAGATATTTTATCATGCCTGATAGACTGGTGAAAAAAAGTAAGAAGATATTGGGTACAAATACCTAACATGCTGAAAATAGGAAATTACTTCTTCAGCGATCTTTCTTTTTTTCTTTCTCTTTTCGCGAGTCTTCACTTTTATAATCTTTTCCTTTTTCTATTTCTTTCCCTGTGTTTCTGTAGTTTTTTAAAAACAAGTTTGTCAAATTTTCATTTAATAAAAGTAATTAAAAAATAAAACAGAAAAACAAGCACATTTCCACTCTCCCTCTCCACCACTCCCTCTCTCCCCCCCCTCTTCCTCCCTCCCTCCACCTCTCTCTCTCTCTCTCTCTCTCTCTCTGAAATGATCTCNCCTCCCTCCCTCCACCTCTCTCTCTCTCTCTCTCTCTCTCTGAAATGATCTCCTCTGGTAGAAAACACAAGACTGAAAAAAAGTGAGAAAGTGATTGAGGCATATAAATTTGATAAGTAAATAAATAAACAAATAAATAAAAGGCACGACCCATAGAAGGGGATGTTTTTGTACAGTATATACAAAATTACAAGACAGATTTCAGAACAAATAATCTCAATTATCTCCTAGACCTTGTGGGCAATTTACAGGGATATCCAGCACATTCAATACAGATCTCCAATTATATTAATTGCACTCAACATTTTAAAGAAGCCTTTAATTGATGGAGAAAGAGTATACATCCTTATGTATACTCTCGCTAACTCTATTTTTGGTATCCCAAATGGATGCACTTTTAGATACTTGGCTGTCTTTATTTCTGTCCTCATTATCTGGATGGCAACTGAGGAACAATAAGGAAGCTGGCAAAAATAACATGACTTAATGACTGAGCATCTATCTCTCCATCCTGCTGTGAAATAGGAGCCTGGGCAATTGAAGGAACACAGAAGCAGTCTTTCTGTAATTGCAAATTGAATTGGGAGCCTCCCAAATACTGGTATGGAAAGGACCAAGAAAAAAAGAAACAACATGGGAAACTGATCTACCATCTCAATGGTGCTTTTTCAAAGCACCTGTCAGAACTAATCATTATATTAATGAATGAATGAATGAATCAATTAATTCATTCATTAATTAGAACTAAAAATTACAGAAAAGATGGTGAGACTTTGGAAAAAGTGCAGAGAAGAACCACAAAGACGATTAAAGGCTTGGAAACTAAAACATATGAAGAATGATTGCAGGAATTGGGTATGGCCAGTCTAGTGAAGAGAAGGGACCAGGGGTGACATGATAGCAGTATTCCAGGATTTGAGGGCCTGCCACAAAGAAGAGGGAGAATCAAACTTAATTTTCCAAAGCACCAGAATGCAAGACAAGAAACCATGGATGGAAACTAATCAAGGAGAGAAGCAACCTGGGATTAAGGAGAATCTTCCCAACAGTAGGGACAATTAAGCAGTAGAAAAATTCGCCTTCAGAAGTTGTGAGTGCTTCATCACTGGAGGTTTTTAAGAAGAGATTTGGATAGTCACTTGCATGGGGTCTCTTGCTTCAGCAGAGGACCTCCAAGGTCCCTTTCAGCTCTATTCTTATTGGAAAAAAAAATCCTTCCATTCCCCTCCACCATCCAGCCAGAACTGATGAAACTTCTTGGATGAGAACCAAAATGTCTTCTTCTTCCTCAAGGGGGAAAAACATGCAGTTGCCTTTTGAAAAAAGCACCTTTGAAACAACCAAGGCCTGGATGACTGAGAATCTCGACTGACATTGAAATAGCTCCTTGACTTTTTAGGATCTGGTCGCTTCCATCTGACACTGTGTACACACAGTTCTCGACATACGACTGTCATGTAGCCTGTTCGTGAAAATTGTGCATCATTACATTCATAAAATGTAAATTTATGACCTTTTTGTGATGGTTGTTAAGTGAACCAATCATTTGCTATGGTTGAGGTTTCTCCAAAAACCAGAAATAAGGGACAATTTTTTGCAAAAGTATTGTAAAACAGTCATATGTGACCCTGGAGAGGGCCTGTTGGAACTTTGAAGTTCAACCGTCCCCTTGTTCAGATCAGTCCTAACTTCAAAGGCTTGCTAAATTACCAGTCAAAAATCAAGGACTAACTGTATTTCTGTAGTTGTACAATTACAGATGTACCTGTCAGGTTTCCAAATGATGAAATCCATATAAAAAGAAAAGAACAAAGTCCATCTTCCAAGACAATTTCTTTTATTTAGGAAAGCATCGAATTGGCAAAGTCCATGGTAATTCTGGATCTGACATATTACCTGACACAACCTGGAATTACCCCACAATATTACAAGTTAGAAACTACCCCCAAAAGTCACATTCTCCAATAAAAGTAATCTAGCGTTACTTGGTGTCATAAATCTCCATATCAAGGGGCCTAAGCATGGACAGCTCGTTTTCCCACGGGAAGAAGAATCACCTAGCCTAAACAACTCTCTCTATCTTCACTCCTCCCCACTTAGGAATGTGGCAAGCCCGAAACCCTTCCCCCAATGACTGCCATGGAAAAAGTAAGAAAAAAAATATATACTAAGGCTAACTAAAATGGCTACACATATGTCAATTTTAGTCTTGACAGTACCTCTAGAACCAACTTGATGTAGTGATTAAGGCACCAGGCTAAAACAGGTGACTGTGAGTTCCAGTCCCACCACAAGCGGAAAGCCACCTGGATGATTTGGAGCCAGTCATTTTCTCTAAGCCCTTGAAAAGAAGTAATGGCAAGCCATTTCTGAAAACTTACTCCAGAGAAGTGCAGGGACTAGTTCAGACAATTGTCAGGAGTCAAAATTGACCTGAAGGCAGAGCCACATAGATACACACACATCCATATTTAGGCTGTTGGTTTGAGATCTGAGCTTGGCAATGTAGTTGCAAATGTTTTATCACCATTCAAGGAGACATCATCAGTGCGTTCTGTCAGGTGTTCTGACAGATGAGCACAACTCAAAACACACTGACGATGTTCTCGAATGGCAATGAAACATTTGCAACCATATTGCCAAGCTTGAAGGTGTGTGTGTGTGTGTGTGTAAGAGAGTTTATTTATACATTTTACCTTTACATACATAAGTACTTTGTGAAAAACGTATTGAGTGGATCAATTTGCTTACATAATGGTACTTTTCCAGTTCCTAATTTCTACCCCTATTATCTAACTTGATAAAACAAGTCCCATGTTTGAAAATATTCTGTATCATCTTTTTCTTTTATCTTTAATGCCAATCTGTCCATTTCTGCACAGTCCAGTATTTTTTTAATTACATCTTCTTCTGTAGGCGTTTCCTCATTTTTCCAGTGCTGTACAAATACAATTTGTGCTACTGTCAAAACATGTAATATTAAATATATATTCCTTTTATTATACACTGCTCAAAAAAATAAAGGGAACACAAAAATAAGACATCCTAGATCTGAATTAATGAAATATTCTTATTAAATACTTCATTCATTACATAGTTGAATGTGATGACAACAAAAATCACAAAAAAAATTATCAATGGNGAGTTACACTCAAAATTAAAGTGGAAAAAAACACTACAGGCTGAACCAGCTTTGATGTAATCTCCTTAAAACAAGTCAACATGAGGCTCAGTAGTGTGTGTGGCCTCCACCTGCCTGTATGACCTCCCTACAACGCCTGGACATGCTCCTGATGAGGTGGCAGATGGTCTCCTGAGGGATCTCCTTCCACACCTGGACTAAAGCATTCCCCCAACTCCTGGACAGTCTGTGGTGCAATGTGGCATTAGTGGATGGAGCAAGACAAGATATCCCAGATGTGCTCAATTGGATTCAGGTCTGGGGAACGGGCGGGCCAGTCCATTGCATCAATGCCTTCGTCTTGCAGTAACTGTTGATACACTGCAGCCATATGAAGTCTAGCATTAGGAGGAACCCAGGGCCAACCACACCAGCATATTGGTCTCCCAAGGGGTCTGAGGATCTCATCTCGGTACCTAATGGCAGTCAGGCTACCTCTGACGAACACATGGAGGGCTGTGCGGCCCCGTAAAGAAATGCCACCCCACACCATTACTGACCCACTGCCAAACCAGTCATGCTGTCAATAAAGCCAGCATCAGGACTGCTACCTTCACTTTTGTGCAAGGAGGGACAGGAGGAGCACTGCCAGAGCCCTACAAAATGACCTCCAACGGGCCACAAATGTGCATGTGGCTGCTCAAACGTCAGAAACAGACTCCATGAGGTGGTTATGAGGGCCCGAAGTCCACAGGTGGGGGTTGTGCTTCCAGCCCAACACCGTGCAGGACGTTTGGCATTTGCCAGAGAACACCCAGATTGGCAAATTGGCCACTGGCACCCTGTGGTCTTCACAGATGAAAACAGGTTCACACTGAGCACATGTGACAAACGTGACAGGGTCTGGAGACGCCGTGGAGAAGGTTCTGCTGCCTACAACATCCTCCAGCATGATCGGTTTGGCAGTGAGTCAATAATGGTGTGGGGTGGCATTTCTTTACAGGGCCGCCGCACAGCTCTCCATGTGTTCGCCAGAGGTAGCCTGACTGCCATTAGGTACCGAGATGAGATCCTCAGACCCCTTGGGAGACCAATATGCTGGTGGTTGGCCCTGGGTTCCTCCTAATGCAAGACAATGAATCCAGACCTGAATCCAATTGAGCACATCTGGGATATCATGTCTTGCTCCATCCACCAATGCCACATTGCACTACAGAC
>BHFT01026341.1:0-14792 GCA_004320025.1 Laticauda laticaudata
ATAATACCCGAAGGAAGCTAAACAGCACAAATGTAAGTACCCGCAAAAGCTTAAAAAAACAAATAGATATAGATATATATACAAAATATCAATAATCATAACAATAATTATGTTCAAGAATTTTACAAAACACAAGAAATTGCAGCTTCCTGCAATAACACCAGCAGAACTGCAAAAAACGGTGCTACTCGGAACATAATATATTTTAAGAAGATACTTAGTTGATACCTTGGACGCTGGCAGCAACCCATATCAACCATTAGGACCAGTTACTGGTATTTGTGATACATTTTAAAATGTTCAGTTGACTGAATTTCATGTTTAATGAATAAGAGAGAATAATAATAATACTAGTGTTTACTTATATGTAGTCCAATTCTTGCTTCCTTTACTTATATAAATCCATAAGCTTTCATCTTCTAATTTATACCTCTTTTATCTAATCAGATTTGCTTCTGTGTTTTTTCTTGCAAGCTACTGGCCTTCAGCTCTCCCAGATGCATGGTTAAAGCAGCACTGAACCTGGGGGCTATCCAAGGGAAGTGTCCCCCATCCCAAGTGGCCACTGCCACCTCCCCCCCCACAAGATCTTGGGCAGCAAGGCCAGGGTCTCAGCTCAATGCCCCCAGAGGTGGGATTCACATAAATTAACAACCATGTTCTTCTAGAACCAAACATGTGAGCACGCGAGTGCATGTATGCTATGCACGCGAGAGCGGCTTCCACATTTGGATGCAGCTTGAAACACACAGCAATTGCATGCGCGTGGCTTCCAGCACACCTTCTCGGGCAGCTTAAGCGAGTAAAGTGGGTGAGGTTCAGAAATCAGCTGGGCTGTGTGGTCGGGGCCAGCAAGCCAGAGAATGAGATATNGAGGTTCAGAAATCAGCTGGGCTGTGTGGTCGGGGCGAGCAAGCCAGAGAATGAGATATATAGGACGGGACAGCATCGGGCTGGGGGAGGACCCAGCCGATGGGCAGAACAACCGGTAAGGGCAAACCAGTCCGAACTGGCACCCCTCTGCCCCAGTGAGAAGCAAAGCTGAATTCTGCCCCAGTGAGTTTGCAACAGCCTTGTTGTGGTTCGCTAGCAGCCTGCGCAGACAGCAGCAGAATCGGACAGTGGGGAAGAACAGGGACCAGTCAGGGAGTCTGGAGAGGATTCAGATGAGGGTCCTGCATCCAATGAAGAGATGTGGCCAGGACCATCTGGGAGTGGGGTGCTGCCCCCTTCAGAGCCTCCGGAGTCTGGCAGCAGCGAAGCAGAGGACCAGGGGAGCCTGTTCCCAGTGCGCATGTGTCCAGAGCTGCTAGAAGGTGAGAGCAGCTAAAGCAGAAGGGGCAACTTGGGAGTAAGACTGGGAGGTGATTGCCCCCCCCATAAGGGATAAAAGTCAGGCCAAGATGATGAAACCTTTGCAGGAAGCAAAGTAGTTTGATCAGTTCCGAGTCATCCTGGAAGCACTGTGTAATTCGGCTGGTTTCTTTTCTAGTTAATTTCATACTTCTGTTTTGGCAGCACTTCACAGAACTGAAAGGTGTGTGCTTATCTTGGTGGACTGTTTGAGCTTAATTCCAGCTGGGAATGAAAACAATTCCCAGCGTTGCAATAAAATAAGTTTTGTTTTTAAAACGAGTTTGTGAATAATTACAATTTACGAAGCCTGGGTCAGAACAAGCCTCTCCAGAAACCTTCCCAGCGAGGAGGCTCTTACCTCGACCACTTGCTCGCTGGGATCATACAGGTGGAGGATGAAGGGCACCAAGTGTGTCAGGATTCGCTCCAGCATCTGAGCTTTGTGCCGGACATGCACCCAAGGCAGCAGCTCCCCAAACAGGCGGACGGTCAGTGAATGCTCCGGTTCTCGTTCCTGGACAGAAGAAGAAGGCTGGGTCAGGCACTGGGGAAGGCAGAGCGGCACTGTCTCTTGCATGTCCTCTGAGGAGAAGCCAAGGGCAGGTGGATGAGTGGCAAGACTAATTTTTAAAAATGAAAAAATAAAATAAAATAAAAATAAAATCAAGCATCCACATCTGCCTCTCCCAGGTATTTGGGAAGGAGGTAGACAAAACCAGGAAATATAGTCTGAACATCTGGCCAACTGTGCAACCAAGCACAAGAGTAATATAAAATAAAAAATAAAGAGGAATAATGAAAAGAGCAAATAAATTTAAAAAGAAAAGAAACAAACTGTCAGAAGAATAATATGGGGTCCCAGCTCGAGCCGGAATTGCACGAGAATAAATAAAAAATGAGAACCAGACAGCTGGAAGGAAGAAATATTTATTCCTAAAAGTAAAGCTGTCTTTATGGACAGCTGCAGAGTAATAGGGTACAGAGCCCCTCCTCTTTGGGACAGCCCCTCAAATACTGGAATTCTGCTATCATGTCCCCCCTTAATTCCTTCTTTTCTCTAGCCAATTCTACAGCCGTTCTTCCTATGTTTTAGTCTCCAAGCCTTTAATAATCTTTGTTGCTCTTTCCTGCACTTAAGTCTCAACATCTTTTTTGTAACATGGCAACCAAAATTGGATGGAGCACTCCAGGTGTGGCCTTACTAAGGCCTTACAGTACTTTGCCTGATTTTGATTCTATGCATCCATTTATACAACCAAGGATTGGATTTGCTAAATCCTAAAGCACCAGAGCAGGGCTCCTCAGAAATAAATGGCAGCAGATTCAGACAGTGAGGAGGTTGGGGAGGAACCTGGGCCAGTCCTGGAGTCTGGGGAAGGCTTGGACGAGGGCTCTGCGTCGGAGGCAGAGATGGGGCCAGAGCCATCCGACAATTATCAGCTGCCTTCAGAGTCGGATATCAGTGGGGAAGAAGAACAGCTGGAGCCTGTTCCCAGTGTGCACATGCACCAAGCTGCCAGAAGAAGGGAACAGCTGTGGAACAAGGGTCGTCTTGGGAGCAAAGCCACAGGTGAACAGTAAATGGCCCCTCCCATAGGAAATAAAAGAGATTTGAGAGGGGAATGGTTTTTGCAGGAGACAATTAGTTCATTTGGGTGAAGATCTGTTCCTGCATTCTTGCCAAGTAATTGTCTGCTGCAGTGTGGCCTCTGAAAGATATTGGCCTGGCAACTCTCCAAGCTTGATAAAGGTGGGTAATTGGGAACTATCTTTAAAGACTGTTGGCCGGGACTTTGTTGGAGAGGAATTCATTGTAAACTAAATAAAAAGGGGTTTATTTGGATGAGGAGTAAGCTTTGTGCTGTTGGGGAAGCCTAGGCCCGAACAATAAGATTTCCCCTCCAGCTCCCTGCAACCCTCAGCCTTACGTCCTCCCTCTTGCCTTACATCCTCCAGGAGAGGCCGGAGTTTCTTTGCAATGAGGACGCACACGGAGCCCACATAAAGTCTCCGCTGGTGGTGGCTCAGGATCTTCGGCAGTGCTCCCAGAGTGTCTCTCACCGTCTTCTCGTGAGCCTCGTTCAGACCTCTCAGCATTTTCGAGACCAGCCCTTCCAGGGACCTCAGCTGCAAGGAAGGATGCTTTGGGGCAGAGGTCCCCAAACTTGGCAAGTTTAAGACTTGTGGACTTCAACTCTGCTTGCTGTGGAATTCTGGGAGTTGAAGTCCACAAGTCTTAAACTTGCCAAGTTTGGGGATCCCCTGCTTTGGGGGTCCCCAAACTTGGCAAGACCCTGAAACCCCATCCCCAAAGCCAGGGGTCGGTTTCAAAAATTGAGGGTTGGGCGTGGCCATGGTGGGCATGGCCTAGTCGGCCTCCTACAGCATAGCAGGAGGGGCATTTTTCCTCTCCCCGGACTCCTGAGGCTTTCCTTGAGCCTCCAGGAGGATGAAAACGGCCTCCCCAGGCTCCAGAGGCTCTCTGGAAGCTGGAAACGGGCCCATTTCCAGCCTTCCTGAACTTCCAGGAGGCCCATTCTTCACCCTCCTTGAGTCTCCGGGCATGCCCTGCACTTACCTGTATCCAAAACAGGCCACGTGGGGACTCCGTTGAGGGGCGGGAGGGGTGGGCATGGCCAGCCAGGAGTGGGATCTGGGGGTTCTCCAAACTGCCCAGAATCTTAGCTAGGGGCTCTCCTGAACCCCTGCGAGCCCCCAGCAGCCCCACACCTGCTCAAAGCCCACCCAGGGACCCCCATGTTTGGAGACCTAGGCGTTCTGAATCGGAATCAAATCCGGGGCAGGTCAAGGGGTGGGATTCTACCAGTTCGGACCGGTTTGGGAGAATCGGATGTTAAGTCGCACCCACAAATTAGGCCATGCCCACGGAACCAGTAGTTAAGAAATTTGAATCCCACCCCTGGTTCCACTGATTAATTGTTCTAACAATTAATTAATGTTTCTTAATTAATTAACAGTTCTGGAAAACCTGGCAATTGGCTGCCTTATGGGGATTTAGCTCCTCAAAGGAGCAGCTTTTTCAGGACTGTGGGAAAAAACCTTGGATCACACTGCCATTGAGACCCCCCCAATTTACCTTCTGCTTCTGCAGAGCCAGGTTTTCCAACCCCTGGAAGCTGAGCCAACGGACCACCGGCTGGGGGTTGGCCTGCCACTGCTCCAGCTTGTCCAGGACTCTCTTCTTGGAGATCAGCCGCATGGAAATCTTGCTGCAAAGAAACTTCCCAGCCAGCAAGCCGGTATCAGATACGGGCCAACCCCACACAGCCCGCTAGAGCCCAAGACCCCACTCCTACGTTTCCTGCCCCACTGGCACCTCTGGGAAAGCAGAGCAATAGCTTTCAGCCCTGCCCGTGGCTGCCAAGGACTGCTAGAACTTCCAGCACCTTTGCAGGAGTACCTTGGAAAGCCCAAGGAGAGTCCCAGGGGGCGACCAGCAGCCTTGGTGGCATGCAGGACAATGCCTGGCAAGGGCAGCCTCACGTAGAAGAAGAGTTTTGTAGCTCAGGGTTGCATTGTGGGGTGTCCGTGGTGCCCTCTTGAGCTCGTTGGGTTCATTACTGAGCTAGGTAACGACATTGGTGCTAGTAGGTGAAGGGATTGCAAAGTTGAGGAGGAGGGGGAGGAAGAGGAGGAGGACTGTGGGGTCCTTGGTGCTCTCTGAGCAATATGGTTTTCTTGCAGATGTTTCATGACCCCACGAAGTAGCATCATCAGTGCTAGAAGGGAGGGGGAGGAGGAGGAGGTGGAGGAGAAGGAGAAGAAGGAGGAGGAGGAGAAGGTGGGGGAGGAGGAAAGAAGAAGAGGAGGAGGAGAAAAGAGGAGGAGAAAAGAAAAGGAAGAGGAGGAGGATTGTGGGATCCTCGGTGCTCTCTGACCTGGATGGTTTTCTTGCAGACGTTTCATGACCCAACTAACTAATATCATCAACACTAGAGGGAATGGGGTGTGCAGAAAGGAAGAGGAGGAGGAGGACTGCTGTGGCATCCTGGGTGCTCTCTGAGCTTGGTGGTTTTCTTGCAGACGTTTCTGCAACCAGGGAACAGACCCAATTAGGGAACATCATCAGTGCTACAAGGGAGGGGATTTTGGAGAAAGGAAGAGGGGGAAGAGGAGGAGGAGGAGTAAGAGGAGGAGGACTGCTGTGTGGTCCTTGGTGTTCTTTGAGCTTGGTGTTTTTCTTGCAGATGTTTCATGACCTCACTAAGAAGCATCATCAGTGCTACAAGGGAGTGGGGTTGTGGAAAGGAGGAGAAGGGGAGGAAGAGGAGGCTGAGAAGGAGAAGAAGAGGAGAAGGAGGACTTTAGTGCTCTCTGAGCTCTGTGGCTTTCTTGCAGATGTTTCATGACCCAACTCGGGAACATCATCAGTGATAAAAGGAAGTGGGGTTTGCGAACAGCAGCAGGAGGAGGAGGAGGAAGGAGGAGGAGGAGGAGAATAAGAAGAATAAGGAGAAGGAGAAGAAGAAAGAAGAAGGTGAGGATGAGGATGGGACAGGCTGCCTTTGCAGAAACCGAAAACTAACTCGGAGGCCGCCCACTTGGTTGGCTTCTTGAAGGCCAGATCTCCAGCATCTGGAGCCTGCAACCCAAAAAGACTGAGGTGTGGAACTGGGTGGCAGGGGGGGAATCCCAGAAACAACAGGTGGATGCCAGGGGGAGCCTCTGGTAGACCCAAGAGAGCTGGAGCTCTCCAGAACCAGCTCCTCCTGACTGATCCTTCCTGGTCAACCATTTCTGATCCATCTTTGCTTCAGGAGTTCCCCAAACTAGACAAGCAGCGATGAGTCCTATCAAGTCAAACTCCTCTCTGCCATCCCCTTGCCACCCTACCCACCTCTGGTGCCCTAGACACCATCTCAACTTACCCCTGCAAACAGCGCCTTGGCGGTCAAAGCCCTCTTCTCCTCCTGGGCATCCAGTTGTGGGATGACCTCTGCCAGCAACCCCAACAAATGATGGTTTGTGTTGGTGGCCAGGATTCTGGGGAAACGGAGCCCCACCCCACGACAAGAGGTTATGTTCGTCTGACAGGTGGGCTGATGGCTTTCCTCGGGAATCAGGAACTCAGGAGAATTATGATATCTAATAATTCATGTAATCACAGCTGCAAGATTAGCCTATGCCCAGTGGTGGAAATGTAATTCCAAATGTAATAGAAATAATTAGGAAAATTTGGATGTGTGCAGAAATGCACAAATTGCCAAAATAATAAAAAAATAAGGATGAGTCAGATTATTACAAAATATGGGATAAGTTTTATCGCTGGTTGGAAAAGAGGAAGGATGAAGAAAATAAGAAATGATTAAGGTTCATGTATATATTATATACTATGTGTTTTTTTAAGTTTTCGTGGGTACTTACATGTGTGCTGTTCAGCTTCCTTCGGTATATTATCCACATCATTGTAGTGCTTTTAAAGTTGTAGCAACGTTTCAACAGAATCTCATCTGTCATCATCTTTTAAACTTTAACAACTTTAAAAGCACAATGAACGTGGGATAATACCCGAAGGAAGCTGAAACACACACTATATACTATGTATGTAGAATGTAAATATGTATACATAGCGATGTAAGACAACTATGTGGGTTAGGCTGATTGCACCATGTTCATTGTTTTTAATGTCTTTTTCTTTCTTTTTTGTGTGTGTATATATATATTAGAAATGTGTATGTTTATTCAAGCTTGGTCGGGTATTTTTCCACGTCATTGTAGTTGTGCTTTTACAAGTTGTAGCAACGTTTCAGCAGAATCTCATCTGCCACATATCAGGGCTTCTGTGTTGTGTTCGTCTGTGAGTCAGACTTTTATATATGTTTTTCGTAGATTTTCACGGGTACAGGTATGTTAGGTCTCGGTGTGTTCGGGTCTTTTCCCATGTAAGATTAAGAGTATACTTGGCAACGTTTCAGCAGGTCCCACTCGCCATCCTCAGGCTGGTGCTTATCAGCTTTCCATGCCAGTGCATAGCAGTGTGTGATCGGAGCTGCTGTCTCTCTATATATATGGGGGGGGGGGGAGCTAGTGTGCTGGACTGGTTGGCTGTGCTGCTGGCCTTGATTGGTTGATGGAGTTGATGTGTGTATAATGGGCTGTGTGATGGCCTTGTGAGTTGTGTTGTGGAGATATCCCTGGATCTTGTGCTGTAGTCTCCTGGGTTGGTTTGTTTTGTGGTGATTTTTTTCCATTAGCCTCTATTTTTTAATGGCTTGGTAATGGGTTTGTGTGATGGGCTGGCAAAATTCTTTTGTTGTGGTTTCCTGGGTCCTGCATTGTACTCTCTGCGTCATTTGTATTTTGATCTCTTTTCCATTAGCCCCCTGTGTAGTAACGGCTGTGGTAATGGGTTTGTGTTGACGTTGTGAATTTATTGCTGTGGATCCTTGGTCTTGTGCTGTGATTCTGGGTCATTTGCTGTGTTGCATACTTCTTGAGTTCTTGTGGTATATTTCCTGAGTTTTCTGATGTGATGTCTGAACGAGTGAGTGTGATGCACATTTCTGGGTTTTAGTCTGGCTTCAACTTTTCCATCAACAATCAAGCGGAAAGCAGCAGAGCTAACAGCCCAGCACAACCAGCCTCCACCACCAAGTATAAATAGAGAGATGCAGCTCCGATCACACACTGCTTGCATGTGCACGAAGCCGAAAGCACCAGCCTGAGGATGGCGAGTGAACCTTGCTGAATGTTGCCAGAATGCTCTTATCTAACACGGGAAAAAGACCGAAATCGCCAAGACTTGCATACATACATATATATATATATATAATATATGTGTGTGTGTGTGGTGCGTGTGTGTGTGCTGCTCAGCTTCTTCGGCGGTATTATCCCAGTCAATTGTATGCTTTTAAAGTTGTAGCAACGTTTCAGCAGATCTCTTGATGATGGCAGATGAGATTCTGCTGAAATGTTGCTAAAAAACTTTAAAAGCACTACAATGACGTGGGATAATACCCGAAGGAAGCTGAATTGCATTCATGCAATGTACCCGCCAAAAGCTTAAAAAAAGATATATACATAATTATATACTATACATATACATATACATATACATATTACATATACATATACATAGATACATATACATATAATATACATATATATATATATATATATACTGTTTTTCAAGCTTTCGTGGGTACTTACATGTGTGGCTGTTTTTACGCCTTCCTTACGGGTTATTAATCCCACGTCATTGTAGTTCTGTTAACGTTTGTAGCAACGTTTCAGCAGAATCCATCTGCCATCATCAGGCTTCGTGTATGGATGTGGGTCTCACAGCTTCTGGTTTCAATTTGCGGCTGGTCATTCTGCTGGCTAGGAGCCTGGGTCTGTTTCACTGGGCTTGGCGTTTGATTGATTGGTGTTTCTGGTTTCTCCTGTCTGTTTGTGGGCTTTGATTGGTGGCACACTCTGTCTTGTGTTGGAGGCTTTCAGTGCGCTTGGCTTCGTGTGAAAGGATGGCTGCTATTCATTAGCAAGCTAGGTTTCACCTGGTGCCTGGTGGAGGGGGTGTTTGAGTTGGAGGCAATCAGAGGGAGTCTGTCTGTGCTCAGGTGTTTGTCCTGTTTTGTGGTGTGGAGACTCTTTCTTATTTGAGAGTGCAGCTTCCAAATGATTGACAGTCTGCTGGAATCATCTCTCTATTCATGCTTCAGGTCTTTTTTCAATCTCTATGGCTTCTCTATGATTCTGTGCTTGGGGTTTTTCTATAGTGGCTAGGGTGTTTAGTGGCATTGAATTGATGTTGTGACCTGTGGTTTTCATGTGTTGGACTAGTGAGGAGGTGTGTTCAGCTTTTTTACTGCATTTTTGTGTTCATACTAGACGGGGTACTTATCTCCTATTGGTCTGTCCAATGTATGTGGCTGCGGCATGAATGTACAGGTAAATTTCGTAATATGCTTGGTTTTCCAGGTCAATTTTGTCTTTGGGTTTCTCAGGATGGCTGCATTTTTCTGTCTTTTTGAAGCAGTCTTGATGTGGATGCCTGTGTACGTATCTTACTGATTTTATCTGTAGTACCTCTTATGTAGGGCAAGACAGCTGTTCCAATAGGTTCTTTTGGTCTTCCAGGTCTCTGTTATGTCTTGGTGTGTTTTGTGAATCAAAGTTGGTGATTTGTTTTTTTGGAAGCCATTGGCTGTCAATACTTCGGTCAGGGTCCTAGTTCAATCTTTATATGTGGTCTGTCTGCAGGCGTTTGGTTCTGGTAATTAGTGTTTTGGCCACAGAAGTTTATCGTGCTGGGTGGTGTGGTGGATTGGCGTTGAGGTAGCGGTTGTGTGTGTTTTTTTCTGGTATTTGGTGTGTCCCAGTGTGCCATCTGTTTCTTTTGTAGATTACGTACATCTAGGAATGGTAGTTTGTTTGTTTATTTCCGTTTCCAGATGAACCTTGAATTTTTGGGCGTGTGGTGTTGTTTAGGTGTGTTAGGAAATGTGTTTACGGTTTTTCTTTTCCATGGGCCAGATCACAATGTGTCATCGATGTATCTTAGCCATCAGTTTTGGGTTTATGGTGGCATTAGCATGTGGCATTAGTTTTATACTATATATCATATCACTATAATATAATATACTATATATATTAATATATAAATATATAGTATATATATATATATATATATATATATACATATTGTATACACTATATAGATATCAGACACAAAAAAGCCACAAACGACAGCAGAAGATATTAGGAAACGACCACATCAAAGCAGATCAAAAAGCAAACCTCAAGACCAAAAACACAAGACCAAGACTCCATCCAATCAGGAGAAGAAAAAACCATTCTGGCACAGCGTAGGCTAGCCCCAAATTAAAACTGAAAACGGCTGTGAAATCCCGACTCACAAACGAACTCAAATGCGGAAGCCTGATGATGGCAGATGAGATTCTGCCGAAAACAGTTCGCTACAACTTTAAAAGCACAACTTACAATGACACGTTGGGATACTACCCGAGGAAGCTGAACAGCATAGAGCATAGAGATAACAGATAGAGAGAGATAGAGATCAGGTAGGTAGGTAGGCTAGGTGTTAGGTAAGAGATAGATAGATAGATAGATAGATAGATAGATAGATAGATAGATAGATAGATAGATAGATAGATATAGAGAAAGATATATAGATATATATGCAGGTCTTGGCGTGTTCAGGTCTTTTCCCATGTAAGATTGAGAGTATCTTGGCAACATTTTGATGAGGTCCTACTCACCATCTTCAGGATGCATGTATGTGTATGTATGTGCGTATGAAAAGAACTCAGGAGCAGAAGCTTACCGAGCGAGGAGAACCACACCTCTCAGATGTTCCTCCTTGCTGGAGAGAAGCCCCCAGCCCTTATTCTTCTCCATGCCTAGGAGGACCTTATAGTTGTGGTCTCGGATCATCAGGGTCCTCAGTGTATCCACTGTGAACCTGCACAGGTAACAAACACAAAAGGCTCACCGTGACAGACCTTGAACAATGGGCACCAACAACATGAATATCCAACAACATGAAATTTAAGGTGGAGAAAAGCAAGGTTTTGTCACCTGGGCAGGAAAAAGCAAAGGGACAAGGACAGATTAGGCGAGACCTGGCTCAAAAACAGAAAGGGACCTTGAAGTCCTAGCCAACAATCACTTAAACATGAGCCAGCCGTGTGTGGCAGCAGCCAAAAAAGCCAATGCAATCCTTGATTGTATAAACAGAGTGGAGTATTAGTCCCGCTTAGTAAGGCCACACCTGGAATACTTGCACCCTGTTTTGGCCCCCACGTTACAAAAAAAGATGTTGGGACTTTAGAAAAATGCAAAGAAGAGCAACGAAAATGATTCAAGGCCCGGAGACTAGAAGTTACGAAGAACAGGTGCAGGATTTGGGTTTGGTTAGTCTACAGAACAAAAGGATTGGGGTGATATGATAGCGAGGTTCCAATATTTAAGGGGCTGCCAAAGAGGAAGGGGTCAACTTATTTTCCAAAGCACCAAAAGGCACGACAAGAAACGATGGATCGAAACTAACCAAGGAGAGAAACAATTTGGAATTAAGGAGAAATTTCCTGACAGGGAGGACAATTAAGCAGTGGAACTGCTTGACACCAGAAGTCATGGGTGCTCCATCAATGGAGGTCTTTAAGAAGAGATTGGACTTGAATTTAAGGGGGGAAATACAGATATTTATTAGGTATAGTAATAGATAAAAATATATGTTGTTATTAGAATGTATAATTTGTCAAATGAATACAAGATGGAAAATATGACCAATGTACTGGAATGAGATTAGAGAGGAATTAGTGTTAAAATATAACAGTGGTACAATTAACATTAAAAGAGGATAAATGCTGGATAATATAACTAAATCTGTTACACACTATATATATGATTAATTATATATGATTGGTAGCAAAAAGAGATATTTAGAATATGGAGACTGATACAAAATAACTCATTGAAATTGTGAATAGTTGAAGAGAAAACCTGCATATTGAGGTTAAATTTTATAATATTGATAAATGTATTGAATATGGAAATGCTGTCATATTTGTTTTAAAATATAAGACACCCAGCTCTCACACTGTTCACACAATGATATGTTTGCAGATAAGAAAAATAAAAAAAAACTTGTTTGGTTTTTTAAAGAAGAGATTGGACAGTTGCTTGTCTAAAATGGTGTAGGGTCTCCTGCTTGAGCAAGGGGGTGGACTAGAAGATCTCTGAGGTCCCTTCCAGCTCTCTTCTGATTCAAATGGTCTCCTGCTTGAGCAGGGGGCTGGACTAGAAGACCTCTGAGGTCCCTTCCAGCTCTATTCTGATTGAAAGAAGATTCAGGGAGGCCTTGTCTTCATTGGCATCAAGTCTAGACAGGTACATCTTAAGTAGAGGAGGGGGGTGTCTCTCCCATATAATCACCTGACATGTTCAGCGACTGCTTGTTTGCCATGGAAGGGGGGGTGGCTGTTAGCCCTGCCACCAGAGCCGGCTGTTTGGTGCGTCTGGCCTTCCTCCTCCTCCTCCTCCTCCTCCACCTCCACCTCCTCCTCCACATAGTCTGGAAGCTGCACCAGGAAGTGGATCTGGGTCAGGATAGCCAGGAAGAGGGTGGGGTAGAAACCATGGATGGCTCCTGTGCAGGTGAATGGCTTCAACATTTCACCCAGTGCTCTCATGGCCTGGGAAAGAAAGAAAACGAAAGAAGCAGCAGGGTTGGTGCTCCTGGAGCTGGGTGACTTCCTTGCAGATGTTTCATGGCCCGACTAGGAAACATCATCAGTGCAAGAAGAGACTGGGGTTTGTGCAGAGGGGAGGGGGAAGAGGAGGGGGAGAAGGAGGGGGACTGTGGGGTCCTTGGTGCTCTCTGATTTTGGTTGCTTTTTTGCCGACCTTTTATTACCACAACTAGACAAGGATCATCAGTGCTAGAAGGGAAGAGGGTTGCAGGGCGGAGATGGGGAGGAGGAGGAGGAGGAGGAGGAGGGGAGGAGGAGGAGGAGGAGGAGGAGGAGGAAGGAGGAGGAGGAGGAGGAGGAGAGGAGGAGGAGGAGGAGGAGGAAAAGAGACAGTGAGGTTCTTAGTGCCCTCTAAGTTCGATTGTTTTTTGAAGATATTTCAATTAGGTTAACAATACATCAGTGGTTAAAAATAAGTGGGGTTTGTTCGTTTCTCTGTGGAATGGAGAGAGCGAGAGAGGATGATGGATGGATGGATAGATAGTATAGATAGATAGATAGATAGATAGATAGATAGATAGATGGATGGATGGATGGATGAGTGGGATGGGATGGATGGATGGATGGATGGATGGATGGATAGATGGATGGATGGATGCATGTAAGGTGTGGTAGATGGAGAGAGAATGAGATGGAGATAGCATGATAGATTAGATAGATTAGATAGATAGATAGATGAGATAGATAGATAGATAGATAGATAGATAGATAGATAGATAGATTAGATAGAGATAGATAGATAGATAGATAGATAGATAGGATAGATGTTGTATGGGTAGATGGAGAGAGAGAGAGAATGGAGATAGATGATAGATGATAGATGGATAGATAGACAGACAGATAGATAGATAGATAGATAGATAGATAGATAGATAGATAGATAGATAGATAGATAAATAGATAGATACAGACAGACAGACAGAAGAGACTGGACAGCCATCTGTCAGAAATGGTGTAGGCCTTGGGCTTATTTTCCAGTTAGGTCTTATTTTCATGGGAACGTGGTACCTCTAATCATGCTTGCAAGGTTCTGGGATTGTAGCCTGAAAAGTCCTGTCATTTCTCTGGGGAAGTTCATGCTCTGGTCTGGTCTACCTGGCAGGGCTGACACATGTTCTGACCCAGGCTTCGTAAAACATAAACAAACTTGTTTTAAAAGCAAAACCTATTTTATTGCAATGCTGGGAATTGTTTGCATTCCCAGCCAGAATTAATCTCAAAGAGTCCCCCAAGATAAGCACCCACCTGTCAGTTCTGTGAAGTGCTGCCAAAAACAGAAGTATCCAATGAACTTATGGACTAGGAACAGGCTCCCACTGTTTCTCTGCCTCGCTGCTGCCAGATTCCGGAGACTCCGGAGGCAGCACCTCACTCCCAGGTGGTCCTGGCCCCAACTCTACCTCGGACGCAGGACTCCCGTCCGAGTCCTCTCCAGATGCCCTGACTGGTTCCCATTCTTCCCCACTGTCTGATTCCACTGCCATCTGCACTGGCTGCCGGCGAACCACAACAACACTTACTGCCAAAGGAGCCAGCCAGTGCTTGTAACCGGTGCCATCTCTGGCGCTGGAGCTGTGCTCAGGCAAGCTGGCTCTTTGTTTCAGCTCTCGGAGCAAGTACCACATGACTTTGGTGTTCGTCTCCGGGACCGTGCAAAGACTCTTCCACATTTCGGAGGCTGTGCTGTGAAATGGAAGCGTGGACAGGTGTGACTGGACTCACAGGTGAGGGAAGTAGCTTGCCTCCAGAAGCTCCATCACTTTTAAGAAGAGACTAGACTGCCATCTATCAGAAATCGTGTAGAGTCTCCTGCTTGGGTTGGGCTAGATGACCTACAAGGTCCCTTCCAATTCTGTTAACCTGCTATTCTAGTCAATGGAAGAACTCACCTCCAGAAGTTGTGTGAGCTTCATCATCCCTGGAGGCTTTCAAGAAGAGACTGGAGCACCATTGGTCAGAAATGGGGTAGGGTCTCCTGCTTGGGCAGGAGCAGAGGCTGTATTCAGCCGGTTCGGACCGGTTCTAGAGAACCAGTAGTGGAAATTTTGAGTAGTTGGGAGAACCAGTCAATCCTACCTCTGACAGGCCCCACCCCCCTCTATTCTCTGCCTCCCATCGAGTCCCAGCTGATCAGCTGGATCTCCTTTGGTTGCCCTGCACAGGAGAATGGAGCTGGAAAGCAGGTTAGTGGGGTGGGGA